>JADRCD010225525.1:2326-54567 GCA_019843815.1 Montemys delectorum | reverse complement strand
GAGAAACTTGAAGCAATCCCACCAAAATCAGGGACTAGGCAAGGCTGTCCACTCTCTCCCTACATATTCAATATTGTACTTAAAGTCGTAGCCAGAGCAATTAGACAACAAAAGGAGATCAAAGGGATACGAATTGGAAAGAAACAAGTCAAATTATCACTATTTGGTGATGATATGATGGTATGCTTAAGTGACCCCAAAAATTTCACCAGAGAACTACTAAACCTGATAAACGACTTCAGCAAAGTAGCTGGATATAGAATTAACTCAAGCAAATCAGTGATCTTCCTCTACACAGAGGATAAACAGGATGAGAAAGAAATAATGGAAACAACACGCTTCACAATAGTCACAAACAATATAAAATACATTGGTGTGACTCTAACTAAGCAAGTAAAATATCTGTTTGACAAGAACTTCAAGTCTGTGAAGAAGGAAATTCAAGATCTCAGAAAATGGAAAGGTCTCCCATGCTCGTGGATTGGCAGGATTAATATAGTAAAAATGGCCATCTTGCTGAAAGCAATCTACAGATTCAATGCAATCCCCATCAAAATTCCAACACAATTCTCAAAGACTTAGAAAGAGCAATTTGCAAATTCATTTGGAATAACAAAAATCCCAGGATGTCAAAAACTATTCCCAACAATAAAAGAACATCTGGTGGAATCACCATCCTGGACCTTAAGCTATACTACAGAGCAATTGTGATAAAAAACTTTGTAGTATTGGAACAGTGACAGGCAGGTGGATCAATGGAATAGAATTGAAGATCCAGAAATGAACCCACATACCTATGGTCCTTTGATCTTTAACAAAGGATATAAAGCAATCCAGTGGAAAAAAAAGAGCATTTTCGACAAATGGAGCTGGCTCAACTGGTGGTTAGCATGTAGAAGAATAGAAATCGATCTACTACTATCTCCTTGTACAAAGCTCAAGTTCAAGTGGATCAAGGACCTACACATAAAACCAGATACACTGAAACTAACAGAAAAGAAAGTGGGGAAGAGCTCAAACACATGGGCACAGGGGAAAATTTCTTGAACAGAATACCAATAACATGCTCTAGGATCAAGAATTGACAAATAGGCCCTCATAAGATTACAAAGCTTAAGGCAAAAGACACTATCAAGAGGACAAAACAGCAACCAACAAATTATGAAAAAATCTTTACCAATCCTATATCTGATAGAGAACTAATATCCAATATATTCAAAGGATTCAAGAAGTTAGACTCCAGAGAATGAAATAACCCTATTGTTGGTGGGATTGAAAGCTGGTACAACCACTCTGGAAATCAGTTTGGGAGTTCCTCAAGAAATTGGACATAGTACTACCAAAGGACCCACCTATACCACTCTTTGGCATATACCCAGAAGATGCTCCAACATATAATAAGGACACATGCTCCACTATGTTCATAGCAGCTTTATTTATAATATCCAGAAACTGGAAACAACTCAGATGTCCCTCATCAAAGGAATGGATTCAGAAAATGTGGTACATCTACACAATGGAGTACTACTCAACTATTAAAAACATTGAATTTATGAAATTCTTATGGAAGTGGATGGATCTGGAGAATACCATCCTGAGTGAGGTAACCCAACCACAAAAGAATACACATGGTATGCACTCTCTAATAAGTGGAAATTAGCTCAGATCTGAATACACAAAGTATAATCCACAAACCACAAGAAACTCAAGAAGAAGGAAGACAAAAGTGTGGATACTTCGATCCTTCCTAGAAGGGAGAACAAAATACCCATGGAAGGAGTTGCAGAGACAAACTATGGAGCAGAGACTAAAGGAAAGACAATCCAGAGACTGCTCTACTTGGGAATCCTTCCCATATTCAATCATCAAATTCAGACACTATTGTGAATGCCAGTAAGGGCTGGCTGACAGGAGACTAATATAGCTGTCTCCTAAAAGGCTCTGACAGTACCAAACTAATACAGAAGTAGAGGCTCACAGCCATCCATTAGACTGAGTACAGGTTCCCCAATGAAGGAGCTAGAGAAAAGACCCAAGGAGCTGAAGGGTTTGCAACCTCTTCGGACATACAACAATAGAAACTAACCAGTACCCTCAAAGCTCCCAGGGACTAAACCACCAACCAAAGAGTACACATAGTGAGACTGCTGCATATGTAGCAGAGGATGATCTAGTCTGACATCAGGGGAGAAGAGACCCTTGACCCTCTGAAGGTTCTATGCCCTAGTGTAGGGGAATGCCAAGGCCAAGAAACAGAAGAGGGTAGGTTCATGAGCAGAGATAGGGAAAACTGGAAAAGGAGATATCATATGGCATGTAAATAAAGAAAATATCTAATAAAAAATAAATTTAAAAGAAAAAAATCATTCACCGTGATCAAGTAGACTTCATCCCAGGGATGTAGGAATGTTTCAGTATAAGGATATCTATCAACATAATCTACTTCATAAAGAAACGCAAAGAAAAAAAAACATGATTATTTCATTAGATGCTCTAAAAGCATTTAACAAACTTCAGCATCCCTTCATGGTAAAAATCTTGAAAAAGATCAGGAATTCAAGGTCAATACCTATACATAGTAATAGACAGCAAACCAGTAGCCAACATCAAACTGAATGAAGAGAACTTTGAAGCAATTCCACTAAAATCAGGGACTAGGCAAGGCTGCCCACTCTCTCCCTATCTATTCAATATAGTACTTGAAGATCTCGCTAGGGCAATTAGATAACAAAAGGAGGTCAAAGAGATACAAATTGGAAAGGAAGAAGTGAAAATAACATTATTTGTAGATGATTTGATCATATATTTAAGTGACCACAAATATTCTACCAGAGAACTCCTAAAGCTGAAAAAAAACTTCAGCAAAGTGGCTGGATATAAAATTAACTCAAACAAATGAGTAGCCTTCCTCTACTAAATGGATAAACAAGCTAAGAAAGAAATTAGGGAAGCAATACCCTTCACAATAGTCACAAATAATATTACATTCCTTGGTGTGACTCTACCCAAGCAAGTGAAGGATATATATGATGAGAACTTCGAGTCTCTGAAGAAAGAATTTGAAGAAGATCTCAGAAGATGGAAAGATCTCCCATGCTCATGGATTGGCAAGATTAATATAGTAATAATGGCCATCTTGCCAAAAGCAATCTATAGATTCAATGCAATCCCCAACAAAATCACTACTTAATTCTTCACAAACTTAGAAAGAGCAACTTGCAAATTCATGTGGAATAACAAAAAATCCAGGATAGCAAAAACTATTCTCAATAATAAAAGAACTTCTGAAGGAATCACCATCCCTGACCTCAAGCTGTATTACAGAGCAAGAGTGATAAAACTCAATGGTACTGGTACAGAGACAGGCAGGAAAATCAATGGAATAGAATTGAAGACCCATAAATGAACCCACATACCTATGGTCACTTGATATTTGACAAAGGAGCTAAAAGCATCCGGTGGAAAAAAGACAACCTTTTCAACAAATGGTGCTGGTTCAACTAGTGGTCAACATGTAGAAAAAATGTAAATTGACCCATTCTTATCTTCTTGTACAAAGTTCAAGTCCAAGTGTATCAAGAACCTCCACATAAAACCAGATACACTGAAACTTATAGAAGAGAAAGTAGGGAAGAGCCTCAAACACATGGGCACAGGGGAAAAATTCCTGAACAGAACACCAATGGCTCATCTCATTTGTTGTTGAAAAAGTCTGACAAAATCCAATACCTCTTCATGTAAAAAAACCTTGAAAACATCAAGAATTTAAGGTCCATTCCTAAACATAATAAAAGCAATATACAGCAATAGCCAACATCAAACTAAATGGAGAGATACTTGAAGCAATCTCATTAAAATCAGGGATCAGACAAGACTGACCACTCTCTCTTTATCTATTCAATATAGTACTTGAAGTTCTAGGCAGAGCAATTAGACAACAAAAGGAAGGCAAAGGGATACAAATGGGAAAAGAAGAATTCAAGATATCACTATTTGCAGAAGATATGATAATATAACTAAGTGACCAAAAACATTCCACCAGAGAACTCCTACAGCTGATAAACAACTTTAGCAAAGTAACTGGATATAAAATTATCTCAAAGAAATCAGTATCCTCATCTAATCAAATGCTAAATTGGCTGAGAAAGAAATTAGGGAAACGGCACCCTTCTCTTCTGTCACAAGTAATATAAACTATCTTGGAGTGACTAACCAAGCAAGTGAAAAATCTGTACAACAAGAACTTCAAGTCTCTGAAGAAAGAAATAGGAGAAAACCTCAGAGATGGAAAGATTTCTCGTGTATCTACAGGATTAACATAGCAAAAACATGGCCATCTTACCCAAAGCAATCTACAGATTCAAAGGAATATCCATCAAAACTAAGTTCTTCACAGAGTTAGAAAGACCAATTCTCATATTCATCGGGAACAACAAGAACAAAACTCAGGATAGCAAAAACTATTCTCAACAATAAGAGAACTTCTGGCAGCATCACCATCCCTGATCTCAAGTTGTACTACAGAGCACTAGGGATAAAAACAGAATTGTACTGGTACAGAAACAGGTAGATCAATGCAATAAAATTGAAGACCCAGAATTAAACACACATGCCTATGGTCAACTGATCTTTGACAAAGTCTAAACCAGTGGGAAAAAAGAAAAGGTATTAAATAAATCATGCTGGCTCAAGTGGTAGTCAGCATATAGATGAATGTGAATTGATCCATACTTATCTCCCTTTACAAAACTCAGGTCCAAGTGGATCAAGAACCTCCACATAAAACCAGATATACTGAATCTAACAAGATAGAAAATGAGGAAGAGCCTCTAACACATGGGCACAGGGAAAATTTCTGTAGCAGAACACCAATTGCTTATGCTCTAAGATCAAGAATTGGCAAATGGGACTTCATGAAATTGTAAAGCTTTTGTAAAGCAAAGAACACTGTCAATAGGACAAAGTGGCAACCAACAGATTAAAAAAAAGACCTTTACAAATCCTATATAAGATAGAGGGCTATTATCAATTATGTAAAAATAACTCAAGAAAATGGACTCCAGAGAAACAAATAAACCTATTATAAAATGAGATACAGAGCTAAATCAGGATTATTCAACTGAGGAACATCGAATGGCTGCAAAGCACTTAATGTTCAACATCCTTAGTCATCAGATAAATGCAAATCCAAACAACCCTGAGATTACACCTCACACCAGTAAGAATGGCTAAGAACAAAAACTCTGGTGATAGCAGATACAGGTGAGGATGTGGAGAAAGAGGAACACTCCTCCATTGCTGGTGGGATTGTGAGCTGGTACAACCCCTCTGGAAATCAGTTTGGCAGTTCCTCAGAAAATTGAGCATAGTACAACCTGAGGACCCAGCAATACTACTCCTGGGCATATACCCAGAAGAGGCTCCAATGTATAGGGACACATGCTCCACTATATTCACAGCAGCCTTATTTACAATAGCCATGAGATGGAAAGAATCCAGATATCCTTCAACAGAGGAATGGCTACAGAAAATGTGGTACATTTACACAATGGAGTACTACTCAATGATTAAAAATGATGAATTCATGAAATTGGATAAGAGAATTAGAAAATATCATCCTGAGTGAGGTTACCCAATCACAAGAGAACACATATGGTATGTACTCACTGATAAGTGGATATTAGCCCAAAAGCTCCAAATAACCAAGATACAATTCACAGACCACATGAAGCTCAAGAAGAAGGAAGACCAAAGTATGTGTGCTTTGGTTCTTCTTAGAAGGAGAACAAAATACTCACAGGAGCAAATATAGAGATAAAATGTAGAGCAGAGACTGAAGAGAAGGCCATCCAGAGACTGTTCCACCTGTGGATTCATCCCATATACACTTTTCAAAACCAGACACTATATTTTATTAGATATTTTCTTTATCTACATTTCAAATGATATCCCCTTTCATGGTTTCCCCTCAAAAAAAAAACCTATTCTCTCTTCCCTCCCCTCCTATTTATCAACCCAACCTCTCCAACTTCCTGGTCCTGGCATTCCCCTACATTGGGGCATAGAGCCTTCACAGGACCAAGGGCCTCTCCTCCCATTGATGATGAACTAGTCCATCCTCTGCTGTATATGAAGTTGGAGCCATGAATCCCATCATGTGTACTCTTTGGTTGGTGGTTTAGTTCCTGGGAGCTCTGAGGGTACTGGTTAGTTCATATTGTTGGTCCTCCTATGGGGCTGCAAACTCCTTCCGTTCCTTCGATCCTTTCTCTAGCTCCTACATCGGGGACCTTTTAATCAGTCCAATAGATGACTGTGAGCCTCTACTTCTGTATTAGTCAGGAGCTGGCAGACCTCTCAGGAGACAGCTATATCAGGCTCCTGTCAGCCAAAGTGTCTACATTTGGTGATTGTACATGGGAAAGATTCCCAGGTGAGGCATTCTGTGAATTGTCCTTCCTTCAGTTACTATTGTGGATGCCAAGATGTGCATGCTGAAAGGAGCCTGATATGGCTGTCTTCTGAGAGGCTCTGCCAGTCTTACAAATACAGAGGCGGATGCTCACAGCCAACCATTGGACTGAGCACAGGGTCCCCAATAGAGGAGTTAGAGAAAAGGCTGAAGTAGTCGAAGGGCTTTGCAACCCCATAGAAAGAACAACACTATCAACCAACTAGAACAACCAACCAGACACCCCAGAACTCCCAGAGACCAAGCCATCAACAAAGGAGTAGACATGAATCCAGCTGCATATGTAGCACAGGATTGCCTTGTCATGTGTCAATGGAAGGAGAGGTCCTTGTTCCTATGAAGGACTCTATAGATGCCCCAGTGCAGGGGGAATTGAGGGCAGGGAGATGGGAGTGGGTCAATGGGTAGAAGAACACCCTCATAGAAGCAGGGAGAGGGAGGATATGATAAGGTGTTTCCATGAGGGAGGGAAACTGGGAAAGGGCAAAACATGAAATATAAATAAAGAAAATATCCAATAAAAAAACTGTATTTCAGACATTTATACCTGTTGTCATGTGAATCATTGACTCCATTTTTACTGCTTCTGTGACTCACCTTCTAACTAGATTTCCACTCTTTTATTTAAATTAAAATGATTTATTTACTCAAGACCTAACAATGGAATGCAAATCTGCCCGCCAAGTGTTTCCTTGTCATCTATAATCATCTGGGCATGTCTAAAATTATAGAACTATATTTTCCTTGGGGTTCTCAGAACTCTAGTATCTATAAACACTGTTCCAATTAAGAAATTACATACATTTTTAGTCTCTTAACTTTTGTAGGCAATCAGTCGGGGGGGGGGGATGTTTGTACTATGTACTGTTAAGTTATGTCTTATAATAAAAGTAAGGATGTTTGAAAACACATGTGATTACATACTGAAGTCTTGTAAGATATGAGAGATATTTTACAAAGACAAAAATAACAACTTTTATTTGATTATTAATTAGCTTGAGTTCCCTGGCTTAAATCAATGAGAAGAAAATATACCTAGCAGAGATTCTGCAAGTAAAATGAGCAACTTAGAAAACAGCCTAACTGGATTTGATTATTTATTTTGAAATTGCAGTAAACAGTGTATTGAGAAAAAAAGAACCAAAAATCTTTGCTATCTTTCTTTCTGTGTGTCTGCCTCTCTCTAAGTTCTTGGGACGAAGTTAAAATAATGAACTGCCACATGCTGTGCTTTACTTAGAAAAAGCTATTGAAAATAAATTTGGTGCTTATATGAAAGATATAAGAAATTATCCAGGGTGTGTATGGTTTTACATATTTGATAAAATTCCCTTCATACCCTTATATGTCCTCTAGATCTGTAACTTTCAAAGTTGTAAGTTATGGAATTATAGCATCAACCCTTCAAAACAGGAGGAGAAACAAGCTATTTCAGGAAAAGGGTATAGATATTTCACCTAAAGCCAAAACCACAGACTGTAGCCCAGTATTCCAACACAAACTGAAGTGAATGCTAGATAATGAAATAGTTACTTTTCTTGGCAGAAGATTGGTACAGAATGCTAACTTGTATTACAGCATGTATATACATGTCTATTGCATTCCCTACAGCCCAAATGTTGAGTTTTGATAAGTACTGCTGAGGCTTGTCAAGTATTCTTATTTTGGCCTCTCCAACTGTACACCAGAAACTTCAACAAAAATCCTATAGAAAACCAAGCAAAAATGAAAATAAAGCATATTATTCTTTTGATTTTAATTTTTCAGTCTATTTTGTTTAATAACTTCTCTGCATAATCCATAAAAATCACTACCTATTTTGTATTGAGAGGAAAGATCACTGGAAATACAATTATAAGTTATTAACACTGTGCACATCTTTATGCAATAATTTAAGACTGTAGGTTATTGGTAGATCAAATAAATAGGTGTTGAAAATCTCTATATTGGCTTACTTTTTTCATATCTCTTGCTGTTTCTATAAGGGCAATAGGTTGTAAAATAAAATCAAGGCATTTAGCTTTAGGCATTAGTTAGGGAATATTTCCAAGATATGAATGTAGGGTTGGAAATTTTCTGGTCCCATTCCTTGTGAAAATTTGCATGTTTCTCATTGAAGAAATTATAGCATTGAATTATCATATTTAAATTAATTTATTTACTTGTATTTTTATCCAGACCACACTTTCCCTACCTCTTCTCAGCTCCATCCCCCCTACCCCCTACTGCACTCCCCCACCACCATCAATTCCTCTTCCAGTTTTCTTCAGAAAATGGCAGACCTCCATGGATATCAACCAGCCATGACATTTCAAGTTAGAGTGAGACAGGGCACCTCCTCTTCTATTAAGCCTGGATAAAGCAACCCAGTAGGTGGAAAGGGTAATAAAAACAGGCAACAGATTCAGAAACAGCCCCTGCTCCCACTGATAGAAGTCTCACCAGAAGATCAAGCTACATAACTGTAATGTATTTGAAGAGGCCTAGGTCAGTCCTATTCAGGCTCCCTGGTTGACATCTCAGTCTTTGTGAGCTTGTATAAGTCCAGGTTAGTTGATTCTGTGGGTTTTCTTGTTGTGTCCTTGACCTCTTTGGTTCTTACATTCCTTGCCCTTCCTTCTGTAGGATTCTCCAAACTCTGCTTAATGTTTGGATGTGGATCAGCTGCTGGGGAAGTCTCTCTGAGAATGATTGTGCTGGCACCAATCTATAAGTACAACAGAGCATTTATTAGGCATCCTTTCACTGATATTTCTGTCAGTCATATTTATTTCTATACTAGGTCCCTGAACTATTCAGCCTATGGGTCCTGGCCTTCAAGGTACTGTCAGGGGTGGGCTCCTTCTCATGTCACAGGTGTCAAGCTGGACCAACATTACCATCTTAACATTTGAGATGAAATGGGAAGAAACCTTGCAAACCTTCAGAGAATGGATGAAACATCTTCCTTGACCCATTTGTCAGAACTGCCATCAGATCTGAGTATGCCACTAGCATTTGAGGCACAAAGACTACTATAACTATATTCCCCAGAACCCTGAAGGTCTTTATAGAGCACACACTTTTTTCGAATGTTTTTTCTTTTTGACTTAAGATACAGTAATTAGGAATTTTAATTTAAAGACATCTTTACATCACACAAAAACACACTCTATAAATCAAGTCAACACACATCACATTTACCTCTCAATTTGAAGTATGTATAGGAAATGAGCATGGTAGCAGACACCATCAGTGAACACAGGATGACACTTAGGTCTTCTACCCACAAAGTATCCAATTCAAAATGTGTATCTGAAACAGGAACTAAAGAGAGTTGGAAAAATTAGGAAGGTTGTAACAGAGATGGTATACCTGGACCACAGACCTAATGATAGATTAATTTCTCAGGTTGTACTGCTCTGTACCTTCTGTATATATGAGTGTGGGAGAGAAGGCTAAGATATTGATTTAAAGCAGTGTCCAAATCTCACAAGAGAGAATTAATAAAAAAATATTGAAAATACAGCTCAAGTTTGTGAACTATGCATTGAGCTTTTGGGCTATAACTCAATTGCTATAAAGAATTACCCCATCTACATTTTCTTTACCATCTTTATATAGCTTCTATTATAACTATAAAATTAAAGAGTCTGCAAACCAAATTGTAGGACAGGTAATTGAAAAGTCAACTGATTTTGCAATCTAAGCCACCAATCACCCTTCTTTAGCCAAGTGCTTTACCAGTAACAAGACATTTTAGAAAAGGGATATTTGCTAGACAGTTCAATATAGTTGATGGCACTTACCTCTTTGTTTCATATGTAAATATGCCATGACTGATATGACAATTACCACTGAAGAAATCATTATTAATAGGCCTATCAACCAAGGAGCATCCCACGTACACCTATAACCTAGAGAAACAAAGTTATAATCACTATTTATGGTGTAAAGTTTCCTATGGTTTGGAAAGTATATCAAGAAAGCAGGAGCAATAATCTGATGTCATATTTCTATGGTCACTAGAACATAGCCCGACTTAGGACTAAAACTCACAGATCTGATGGTGACATGAGAGGTGGGCAAACTGTTTACAGTATGGAATGAGTGCTGGGTTGAGACTGACAAGCCCACAGGGAGAAGCTACTCTTGGCTGCCTCTTGTCAATCAGTCTGTGATGTAATAATTCTCATTACAAAGTTAACACTCCCTCCTTGTAAATGATCCATTCAAAACTTTGTATACAAAATTAGTAAAATGTTAGGCGCTCAAAGTATACCAATGAGAAACACTTGAATAACGGAAGGAGATTTTTACAGTAAAACTCTACTTAGAATTATTTTTCTCTACTGTAAATCTCTCAAAAGCTTTGGAAACCTCACATTTAACCCTTAATATCTAAAAAATGTGTTCTACATTTAAACAAATGTTTTCTATTTTTTAACATTTTACACAATATACGTTTACTGTTCTCTCTTCCCCTTTCTCCTTCTAAACCTTTCTGTATTGCACACCACACATTTATCTATGTCAAATTAATGGCTTATTTTGTTTCATTAATAGTTGATGTGTGTGTAGTATGTGTGTATGTGTCTCTGTGTGTGTGTGTGTGTGTGTGTGTGTGTGTTTGTGTGTATGTGCATATGGCATGAATGCCCTCATTGATAACTAACATTATGACCTGCTCAACAAGAAGGAATCATGGCTGGTAGTAGAGTCCTAGATAATCATCCAGGGCTAGCAAAATTATGTATGTTGAAGGAGAACCTGCAAATGTCATTTTACTAAGCCTCCATAATTTCTAAGTACATTGTAAATATTTTTCCTTAAATCTATATTTTAAAGAATTCAGTAACAGTATGCAGATATAGCTCAGTTGATAAAGTATGTGCTTAGTATGCACAAAGACCTGAGATCCATCCCTAGCATTGTATAAAACCATGCTTACAGCACACACCTATAATATTAGTATTAGAGTGGTTGAAGAAAACAAAGCAAATTCAAGGTCATTCCCAGGGATAGTAAAATTCTGACTAGTATTGGCTACACACTTCCTGGCATTCCTTTCTATATTCCTTAGATGCAGTAGTAGAAAATGGGAGCTACTTGAGTAGGCTTAGAAAGCTCAGACTAAAACAGAAGTTTTCAATGTGGAGAGGAAATTCATGAACTTGTCTGAGTTAACAGCAATGTTCTCAACTAAGTGTACTAATTGTGACATGACAAGACTGAATTCCTTAGCTGATGGACAAACTACACTTGGAAGGAAATCTAGGATGCCTAACTGTGTTCTTCCAAAAGAGATCTTTTTTGAGGCCTCTTAAGTGGAGAGCACCTTCAAATCCAAGACAGTTTTTTTCATTAATTAATCTATTTATTCAATTACATCCTAATTTCAGTAACCCTTCTTCATCTCCTCCAAGTCCAATTTTTTGTTATTGTTTTATTGCTTTGTTTTTGTTTTGCATTTTATATTTGGGGGTGAAATTCTTCTCTTGAGAATGGCATAGTTGACAATGTATGCAAACTTTGTCTCCTATAATAAATTAATAAACTAATGCCACAATTAGCACCTCTCTCACTGTGCTCGGCTCTCCCTTTGCTCTGAAGAGTTTTTACCATAGTTGAGAACATTGCTGTTACCACAGATAAGACCACTGGATCCTTGAGGAAGTGGAGTGACAAATGCATTAAATTTTAAAACATTTTCAAGGTTGGTTTGGGTCTTCAACACAATCAGACAAAAAAAAAAAAAAAACCAACATGACTGAGATTCCAGGAGCCAAACAGAATTATCAATAGATCCATCAGAAAGAGAGGACACATTAGGAACAATGAATAGAAATGAATAGATAAAGACAGACAGCTAACTGATAACACAAAAAAACATTAGAGCACTTTAAGACAGAGAGACCTACAAATCAAGTTTTGTGCTGTGTTAGCTCCCTCCCCTACTCCCACATGGTATACTTACCATTATGATCATGTTGCAGCAGAAAACTAGAAACCCAGACAGAGAGCACCATCACAGATAATATTATACCCAGAACAATTTTTGAAATCCTATTCCATGAAAAAAATGCATCTGTAATAAAGGATCACAAATCTTAGAATGTAGAAATTAACAAGTCTTTAGATCAATCCAATTTCAAATGATGAACTTGCAAGGCATGTTCCTATTCGAGATCTTATATCTCTGGCAGATTAGATGTAGTACATTTTGGAGAAAATTATCATGGACTCAACGGAAAAAACAGCATTGTCTGAAGTAAAGCTAAGCCAGGCATGAATAAGTGTGAGATTGATGCAAAGTTAAATAGAAAGTTATGTGTTCTTTCCCATTTCCTCTCAGGAGCTTTTTTGGTAAAAGAGAAGAGGCAAAGCTAAGTGTTCTTTTCCCCTCCCTATGGCTAAAACACAGGTTTCCAGGAACCAAAATAAGGTCATTCCTGATCCTCCTGCCTTTACCCCCACAGTACTGGGATTACTAAAGCACACCAGAAAGTACAGCGTATGTGGTGCTAGGAATTGATCTCATGACTTTGTGAATTCTAGGCAAATTCTCTACCAACTGCATTATAACTGTAGACCCCAACACATATACAGCAGAGAACTACTGGGTCTGGGTTCAGTCGAAGAAGATGCACCTAACACTCAAGAAACGGGAGGCCGCATGGGGTTTAGAGGTCTGGTGAGGTGGAGTGGGGGTTGATGACATCCTCATGGAAATAGGAGGCAGAGATGAGGTATGGAATGTGGAAGAGTCAGAGGATGGAACTGGAGGGGAATATCTGGAGTGTAAAAAAATAATAAATAAATAAACAAATAAATAAATGATTAAATAAAAAATTAAAATAAAATAAAATTATAGGGGAACTTAAAAATAAAAAAAAAAAAAAAACAGTTTATCTTCTCCAAGGAACTACTGACTCATACAGTATGCTTTGCATGCTTTATTCAACTTGTACATAAATAACAAGTATCTCCTTTTTCCTGTTTTCTTATATATGCATATGTTATAGGTGCATTATATATGGGTCTGTATGTGTGTTTCTATACACATAGCATGTCATACATGTATATATAAATGTGTATATATATATAACATATATACACATACTGTGTGTCAGACAGAGGGAATGTGTGTAAGTACATATATATTTATATAATATAGACTATGAACTCTAAAAGGAGGATAGAATATTTAAATTTTGTTTATACCTTGGAATTACTTACATTCCTATTTCTGATGCAACTAAAGTACAAAAACTTACTTTTCCATTAAAGATTTAATTGAATGAGAATATGAAGTTAACCAAAGAAACTAAATTGTCAAAGGTGGTAGGTGAGTTACTCCTATATGACTCTCTAGAGTTCTCAACACGTTTCCTTTCATTTTAGTCTTACATTGTCATCATGAACATATATAAACACAGCCACATGCGAGATTATTTAGCACTTTATAAGGCATACTTTAAGTTTTATTTTAATTCAGTTATATAAATTGGCTTATATAAATATAAATTAGATACTGTTATACAATATTTGAAACAGTTTGCAGACATCAATATATATAACCAAAAATATTAGACTTTTATACTTTTGATACATAGGTGGGTAAGGGACAATAAATAGAATTAAGTTATACAGTGTGTTAAAGGGAAATAATACTAAATGAATAAGAAATGGAAAGGTGACAGAATGCCAGGTGTGTGGAAAGGACAGATGACATGCAAAAGGTTGTTTTTTATAAGTAGTGTTTTACAAGATCACTGACAACTGAGCAAAGAACTATGGAAGAAACAAGGAAAATAAAGTAGTATATACAGCATATTGAGAGTAAAAAGCATTCAGAGTGAAGATCTCACAACAGGAGTTAGTCTCCACAGATGATAAGCAGCAGAATACATGTAAATAGATTTGTGTGGACAGTGAAGACTCACAAATGAGATGATGGAGATGAGATCAGATAAAGTAATGGGCACGTACAACATGAGGCATTTGTTCTGGAAAAAAATATTTTAACAAGTCTTTCCTCCTATTTGTTGATTTTAATTAATCATGGGCAAGAGTGGTAATGGGCAACTTCCAGCTTCCTATTGCTAAAACTGAGCATGGGTGATTGTGTCTTAAAAGTGAATGGCAGGGGTAATATGGTCAAAAGACATGATGAAGAATCCAGTCAATTTAAATCCACTTTTCTCTCTGCCCTGTTCTTTTATGAGATGCTCTATCTCTAAATATATCTTAAATTCCAGAAGCATAGGTCTGACAAACACCTTGTACCCCAGGACTATAACCAGTAGATTCCTCCAGTCCTTACAAACCAGTATATTCCTCCAGTTTTCTTGGCTTCATTACCATGGTATCTTCCTTATATATAACATGACAACAACTGATGCTGCTAGTAGAACAGCCATCATATTTGTCTTCCCACTTTGATAACACAAAAATTAAAGTTACATATCATGCATTACCATCAAAATCATTTTCTAAATTTTATTCAACTTATAAATATGTGTGTGTGCATATCTATGTGTGTGCATGTGCACTCATGCATGCACATTTGAAGATCAGAGAACTACTCATACTAGTGGGTTCTATCTTTTAAGCATGTGAGTCCCTGTGATCAAACTCAGTTCAATCACCATCAAGCCCTTTATCTGTTTTTCATTTCAAATACTGGACTGAATCTATGTCATCAAGTCCCAAACTCAAATTTCTGCTTTGAAATTACAGTAGCAATGAGACTGTAGATAGACCTACTGCTTTCTCATAAAGAAAAAAGTCAAGTATTACTTCAAGAATTTTGTTTAGAAGCTGAAAATATGAAATATAATTTGTAAGGCAATGAATTCATCAAGCATCCCCCATGCTGGCTAGCTTATTTAGTACTGGTAGTTTCCATATGGGTGGCTCAGGGAGAAAAGACATTAATGGTCCTACCTAATGCTGAACTCTGCATAATTCAATACTCATGTGTCTAGCAAAATATATGTACTGGAGCAATGGCACAGCAATAAAAGAATAACTGTTTTCTGATTTTGTTTGAGACCTGCTTCACAGGAGTGAATTTTATGCCTGATACTAGAATCCTACTCAAAAGCCCATGGCACAGAAACTCATAAACACTAGTGTTAAAACTGCTGTTTATATTTTTCTCAGTGGTTGCATGTCGAGTTGTTTTCTAAATAATTGTGTTTACACCCATAATCCTAGACTTCTCTCACCCTTGGTCAGAGAAGATTCTTGTGCAAAGAGCAGTAGTCAATGGTCACAACTGAGTGAGAATAAGAATCAGAATACTCTCAGCCCCTAAATATGACATCTATATTAGTCTTACCACCATTAGGTCTCTGAGAACATCTCTGAAGTCATGACAGAAAGAATATGACAGCCAGAAGACAGGAAGGAGTGCTATAAAATGTCTTTTGGATATGGCATAGATTATGCAGTCATGACTCCACAACAGATGGGCAAATCCTTAAAGGATCAAGCTAATCAAAATCACAGCACAGATAGGGGTACGTGATCTCTAGATACCATTCTAAACTATTTGCAGGAGATACTTGCTGACAAACTGTAATTCATTCTCTGTTGAGATGTGATCACTGGAAGATTTCTCATTCAGTGATGTCTCCACAGACATATCCACAGGGAAAACACTAACTGGACAGTGCAGATTACCAATAACAAAAAGGACATGGAGCTAGGAGATGTGTGTATGTGTGTTGAGGAGGCTATGAGGCTGGGGTATTGAAAGGTAGAAAGGGGGTTGGTATGTTTATGTATCACTATATACATGCATAAAATTTCCCCAAATAAAGAAATTTTTTAAATTACCAAAGAACTTTAATATAAATAAGGAAAAGCAAATAAAGAATGTGGAAAATAGAATAATCATGGTAAAAGTAATATGATGAAGAAAACCAAAATAAAGTAGAGCTTGAGCAATCAAGTCAAGAAAGAAAAATGAATCATTTTGTTTAGCTTTAAACAGTCCTACAATGGCTGATACTGAAGAACAAATACACAGACTTTACCTGATAGGATAACACTTGTCCTTTCCTCTTGGCCTGTCAGAGGGTTCTGAAGGCAGCAAATGACTTTCTGGAAGAAGTTGTCTCTAATGAGAAGGGATATCTTCATATTGAACAGTTTGTTTCTACCCTGTGAATGGGATTTTGATGCAGCTGGAATGACCTCCCCTCTTCTATCTCTCCATTCCATAAGAGGCTGCGGGAACCAACCTCCAGAGTGACATTCCACTATCACACCTTTGGTATTAGGAGAATGCACATGAATTTGTACACGTAAGTTTATAGCTGGTTGGAAACACAAGAGTAAAACAGTATTTTTAAATTAATAAAGGGGGAAATAATACAGAAAAATAAAACTATCTCACCCATTGTAATTGATTACTAAAACTTGAAGAGGCAAGGGCTCTAATTGCATAATCTTTCAAAATAGAAAAGTACCTGATAGAAAGTCATAGTCTGGACTGAAAATGAAAAGGTTAAAAAATTAAATTTTAAAAGAAAAGAAAAGTGAAAGAAAAAAGTCATAGTACACTTCTAGCAATACATTCTATATTGTTATTTATTGAGTCACTCAAAATATTATCTATTTTTATATAGATTGATTCACAATATTTACTTCTTACTAACTTGAAACTAGCCTAGAGCCAGGCAGTGGTGGCACATGCCTTTAATCCCAGCACTTGGGAGGCAGAGGCAGGCAGATTTCTGAGTTCGAGGCCAGCCTGGTCTACAGAGTTCATTCCAGGACAGCCAGGGCTACACAGAGAAACCATGTCTCGAAAAACCAAAAAAAGAAAGAAAGAAAGAAAAAAAGAAAGAAAGAAAGAAAAAAGAAAGAAAGAAAGAAAGAAAGAAAGAAAGAAAGAAAGAAAGTAGCCTAAATTCTTGAAATATAAAAATAAAACAAAATCAATAAATCAATATTTATATACTATAGAAAATCTGGGATTAAAACTGTTTTCTCCATAGTCAACACTTAATCATGCTTGATCTCTGATTTTAAATAATGAAATAAACAATATCATAATGTAATTTTGAGTCTTTAATTTAAACTTGAATTGTATATTCTTAGTATACAGCTGATACATATAGTATATTTCATATGAAATCACTAATACATTAGTGTCTTCAAAACACATTACATACTAACTTGGACCAACTTTATATCTTTGAAAATGTTAGGACATTATATGGGATATAAAACTTACCTAAAATGTGGAGAGGAAAGAACTGTGATTTAACCCAACCCCAAAATAACTATGTCCTACAAATCTCTCTGATATAACAAAATTAGCTTATATCTTTGATATCTGATACAGTCCTACTTTCTCCATGAGGTGCTTAAGTGCCTAAACTATGGCAAGTGATATTGAAGAAGAGAATAATTAATGTTAGATTTTATACACACACACACACACACACACACACACACACACACACACACACAGGTATATATATATATCTTTGCTGTTATACTTCTTCTCTCTTCTCTCTCTTTCTCTCTCTTTCTCTCACTTTCTCTCTCTCTCTCTCTCTCTCTCTCTCTCTCTCTCTCTCTCTCTCTCTCTCTCTCTCTCTCCAATCCTGGTTGACAAAGAATTCCATTGAACTCATGGACATCTGCCTAGCTCTGACTCATGTATACAAGGAATAAAGAACCTTGCTAATGGACCTGGCTTTAAAATATAAAATAAATTAATTAAATCATGTTTCATAGGTTAGATCTTAGTTATTGGTTTGAAAAAAAACGTGAGGTCCACAAATATCAACTATCTATGAGCTTGGAGTCTAAAATACACATGATCAGCGTACAAATCATTTCTGTTTTCAATTCCTCACTTTCCTACCATTATTTTCAGATTTGTAAGTTTATAGGTGAGAAGAAAAATTTAAATGTAATACACTTGCAGAACTGATGATTCAGGAAAGTTTTTCTCACACAAATTATCTAGTGGATTGATTTAAGCAAAACTAAGAATACAAATTATCACAAAGAAAACTATTTTAAAATTTAAGTCACTGGTAAAATCACATTTTATTAGTATGTTGTTAGAAATCACTACAAGGATAAAACAAACCTGAAAGTATTCTGATAAGTTAAAAACCTGGCAATCTGTATAAACCAAAATTAGAATTTACTCATAGACTTGATGTGTAAACAGACATAATTTTATTTTTGATCTAGGTGAAAAACAAAATTCATGATACTGACCTTGGTAATAAAACAATGTATTTAGATGCAGAGACACAAAAAATCTATCTAAGTTTCAGACCCAGGTGAGTTAAAAATGTTGATTCATGGAAACCCCAGAAAGATCTATGCTCACCTGTGACCTTGACCTCTGTGATATGCTCTTCATAGAAATTACCATCTTTGAACATACAATGATAAGATCCATCATCATCAACAGTCACATTAAAGATCCTAAGGGTCACTTTCCCTTCTCCAATCACATCTTTTAGGAGTTCTGTCCGTTCCACATACTTGGAAATAACTTCTCCAAACTTGTCTTTACCATCTCTGTACAGGTGCACAGGCTCTGTATAGAAGTTCCGGAACCAACGAATCTCCATGTGCTTGGCTTGTTGTGGTGGAGACAACTGACAAGTGAGTTCTAAGTTTCTACCCAATGAAGCCAAGACTGGTCCCTCTAAGCCATTCACTGTAAATGTCTCTGGGAAGGAAAATAAGAGTGTAAAGTAGTAGAGATAGAACATTACTTTTATTTAAATCAGTCTCTCTCCCTGATTCCCCTATGCCTGTGCTTCCCCTTTCCTTTCCCCCTTCCCCTTTTTGCTTCCTGCTTCCTGTTCCACTTTCACCTTCTACTTCCCCTTTCCCTTCCTTTTCCTTTTCCCTTTCCCTCTACCTCTCTCTGCTCAACACACTATAGGAAAAAATGCCATTTATTTGTAATCAGTTACTTCATCCCAAAGATATCATAATGTACATTTAACTTATTTTTTATTTGATGTACTTTATAATAAGCTGTTATGTAAATTGTTTCTTCTTTTTTCTTGTAAAGTTACCCAGAGCTTTTTGAACTATGTAATTCTTACCTTTGTTCATTTCTGATTAACTTTTTTCATTAAATATTTATTACCTTTCTTCATTCACTACAATCTCTTAATGTAAAACTCCCTACTATCTGTCTTCAGAATCATCAGCAAGATATAATAAACTACCACAACCTATCCCATTAAGTATCCCCTAGTTAAAACATATCTTTACTGTTGCTTTTGCTTTTAATAAAAGGGAGTAATAGCATATTCTTTTTGGTTAGAGATTCAGAATTCTCAACTTTGACATTGTGTTCCTGAATGGAATAAAGATTAGGCGTAGAAGACATTTTATAGTTTCTTGTTTCTGTCCAGTCATACTTACTGAATGGAAAAAAAACTAGTTGATTTACTTAGTATTCTGACTTTCTCAAAAAGAAACTTTCTTAAATTTCAATCACTTCTGTTATTTTTCTGATCAAGATTACTGCATCAATTTAAGTTATTCTCATCTTTGAGGCTAAACATTCCCAAATACCAATGTATAACAACAGATAAATTGAGGTTTAAGATAATGAAATTATTCTGCTTAAAAAATAAAATAGAAGCTGGGCAGTGGTGGTGCACACCTTTAATCCCATCACTTGGGAGGCATAGGCAGGCAGATTTCTGAGTTCGAGGCCAGCCTGGTCTACAGAGTGAGTTCCAGGACAGCCAGGGTTATATAGAGAAACCCTGTCTCAAAAAAACAAAAAATAAATAAATAAATAAATAAATAAATAAATAAATAAATAAATAAATAAAATAGAACATACATGATATGTACTCACTTATAAGTAGACATTGGCCATAAAATATAGGACGCCTATGCTACACTCCACAAACACAAAGAAGTTAAACAAGAAGGAAGGCTCAAGCTATGATGCTTGAATCTCACTTAGAAGGGAAAATAGAATAGTTATAAAAGGCTAACAGAGGGAACAAACTGGGAGGGAGAGGGGAAGTGGAAAGAAATGGAAGGATTTAGGATCAGATATGGGGAAGGACAGGGGAGATGGCCAAATGACCATGAGAATGAATGGTAATCTGTAACTGGCAGGAGTGAGGAAATGGGGAGCATCTCCAGGATTGAGAAAGAGACCTGGGATAGAGGCATCTAAGAATCAGTAGAGGTAACCTTAGCTGTGACTCAGAGAATTGGAGAAATAAAACCTGAAAAGGCCACCTCCAGTGGCCAGACAAGAATCCAAATAGAACAATATAGACAGCAACACATCCACAAGACTTTCAACCCAAAAATTTACCCTGTCTACAAGAAATCCAGGGATGGGGGATGCAACAGAGACTAAGAGGTTAGCCAGCCAATAACTTGCCCAATTTGAGCCCCATCCTATGGGCAAGAATCAATCCCTGACACTATTTATGATACTGTTATACTTGCAGACAAGAGTCTAGCATGGCTGTTCTCTGAGAGGCTCCACCCAGCTGCTGATTCAGAGAGATGCAGAAACCCACAGCCAAATAGTAGATGGAGCTTGGGGACTCCTATGGAAGAATCGGGGGAAGTATTGTATCCTAAAGGAGATTGGAACTCCACAGAAAGACCAACAGAGTCAGCTAACCTAGACCCTTGGGGCTCTCAAAGATTGAAGCACCAACCAAACAACATACATGGGCTGGACCTAGACCTCCCCACACATATGTAGCAGATGAGCAGCTTGGTCTTCATGTGGGTCCTGAACAACTGGAGTGAGGCTATTCCAAAAGCTGTTGTTTGTTTGTAGGATATGTTCTTCTAGCTGGGCTGCCTTGTGTGGTCTCTGTGGGAAAGGATAGGCCTAGTCCCACCAAGACTTGATGATCCAGGTTTGGGGAGATAACCAAAGACCCTCCTCCAACTCAGGGTAGAAGAGGAGGGAGCATGGGAAAGTATTGTGGCTGGAGGGGTATAAATGCAAGGGAAGCAGTGAGCAGGATGTAAAGTGAATAAATAAAATAAATAATTTATTTTAGATAGTGTCTTAGTCAGGGTTTCTATTCCTGCACAAACATCATGACCAAGAAGCAAGTTGGGGAGGAAAGGGTTTATTCAGCTTACATCTACATGGCTGTTTATCACCAGAGGAAGTCAGGACTGGAACTCAAGCAGGTCAAGAAGCAGGAGCTGATGCAGAGGCCATGGAGAGATGTTCCTTGCTGGCTTGCTTGCTTCTCCTGGCTTGCTCAGCCTGCTCTCTTATAGAACCCAAGACTTCCAGCCCAGGGATGGCACTACTCCTTTGATCACTAATTGAGAAAATGCCCCACAGCTGGATCTCATGGAGGCATTTCCCCAACTGAAGCTCACTTCTCTGTGATAACTCCAGCCTGTGTCAAGTTGACACACAAAACTAGCCAGTACAGATAGGTAGATAGATAGATAGATAGATAGATAGATAGATAGATAGATAGATAGACGGACAGACAGATAAAATTTGGCCTTAAATGTTTACTTTAATGGCCATGTAATTATATGAGTGTGTTTATATAATTAAAATCTTCAAAAACAAATGTCTGAGCATTGCTAAAACTTACTTTATTTTCTTGAGAAAATAAATTCTGAAGATTTTAGCTTAGGAATCTCAAATAGAGATAATATGAGGCACTTATTTCTGTGTCTGGCTTACCTCACTCAATATAATTTTTCTACTTCCATTCATTTTCCTGTGAAGTTCATGATTTCATTTTTCACAAACAAATAAATAATATAGTGTAGTATATAAGTGGCACATTTTCATTGTCGACTTATTATTTGAAGTTCACTTACATTATTTACATTTTCTAGCCATTGTGAAGTTAGTAGCAATGAAAACAGGTAAGCAAGTATCTGTGGAGCAGGATATTAAGTCCTTTGTGCATATGCCAAGGAGTTATATAACTGGATTATAGAGTAGAGTTATTTTTTATCTTTTTGGGGATTCTCCACATTTATTTACAGAGTGACTGTACCAATTTGCAACCCCACCAACAGTGAAGGAGGGTTCTGTTACCCAAACATTCGCACAAGAATTTGTTGTCCATTATTTTCTTGATATTAGTTCCTCTGAGCGGGGTAAAAGGGAATTCCAAAATTGTTCTGGTTTGTGTTCCTTTAATCACTAAGGATAATAAATATATTTGAAATTTTTCTTAGCCATTTTTATTGCTTCACTTGAGAATTCTCTGTTCAGATACATAACCCATTTTTATTTTGTCTATTTTTCTTGGCTCCTTGTTTTCTCAGGAATTTATATAACTGTACAATAATCCTCTGATAGATGAATAGCTGACCAAGAATCTCTACTTCATGGGCTTCCTTTTCACTCCATTAATTGGTTCCTTGTGCGTGCAGAAGCTTTCCACTACTACTGCCACTCTCCTAATTCAGTATAATACCTAACTGCACATTAACTATGTATTTTTAAACCTAGAGGTCAATGTAGCCCTTACCTCTCATTAATAAAGTTTTTGCAGAAAGTCATAACTTATCAAAGTACATAGAAAACTGACACTGGGCTACTATTAGGTTATAAATATATAATCTAACTCATATAAATAAAAGCCAGGGTTTTATTTATATATTTATTTATATATGTCTATTATATACTTATTTATGTATTTTAATCTCTGGGTAAAGGGATCAGAAAGATTGTAAGAGCCAGAGGGACCAGGAAATCTACTGTTGAGGTTGCATCCAATAGATAAAACAAGAAAGCTACAACTATGAAATCTCAACAGTATAACTACCTAAACAATACTAGAACAACAACTGTACCAGTTGACATACCAATATGGACAGGAGAAATCCTACTGAGCTCTACCCTCAGATGAAAAACTATAAGCAGTTAATGACAACTAAGAGAGGAATAACTCTTCTCCAAAGAGGAGTTCCCTTTTTGGTAATCCAACTTCAAGTAGTCAACTTTAAAAGCATGTACATACAATCAACACTAAATATATTAAATAGGTTTTATTTATATATTCATTTGTTTGTTTGTGTATGTTTGTATGTGTGTTATGAGTTTGCAACAATTTTAAAGAAAGAGGTCAAGAATTTGAAAGGAAATAATGGAAGGTTGGAGGGGGAAAGAGTTAAATGGTACAATTATATTTTAATTAAAATTTTAAAATGTACTTTCAGGGAATATATTTTAAACAATTAGATATTCATGATGTTAGTTTGTTGCTAGGCAACTTTAGAGTCAATGGATAGTAGTTTAGAAGTAAGCAATGTAGGATCAATATACAATTCATTAAGACCTGGGAACTATAGAGTATTACTCCATGAATTAACTCTATTTAAACCTAAATTTTGTTAGTAATACTCTTCCCATATTGACTTCATTGTAATAAATGTATCATACTAAGTACAGATGTTAATAACTAGGGAAATTTTATGTATGTGAAACAGACAAAGTTGGACTATTTGGAAACTGTGTGTATTTGGTGCAAAATTTTCCTATAAACCCAAAGATGGGCTGGGATTTGAAGTTTACAAAACTTTTTGATGGTAGAGGCTGAAAAGAGAGAAGATGAAAAAGATAGAGAGAACATAAAGTTTGGTGGGAGGGAGGTGGGGAGGAACTAAGAGGAGTTGGGGAGAGGAAGGAATATCATCAAAATATCAAAAACGTTTTATGAAATTTTTTAAATTAAATGTAAAAAAGAGAAAATGAAACAGGATTGAGACCTAGGGAAACTGTCATCAACAAAATTATAAAAAGTCAGAACAAAAATCTACTACACATGTCAAAAGTATTTAGCAGTTCTTTTGAATTTTGTTAAGACAAAAATACTTGGATAAAATATAAATTGAAATTAATCTTAATATTAAGAGTTCTTTAAAGGCAAGGGAAAGAAGATCAGAAATGCAAAGGAAATAGGACATAAATGTATTTCAGAGAAAATGGGAGGTTTTGAAATATAGTTGACATTATTGATTAATTCAAATAGAAAGTGTAATAAGAGACTATTTTCTGATCTGTAGATATCATTAATGACTTTGACACCTTTCAGGCCTACCTGACAACATCATACATGGCAACAGTGCAGAATAACATTTCTAATATCATAGTAAAACAGCAATATATAAACATACACCAACAGATCTGTTCATAGAAATATGTGTAAAATATTACTTTTAATATAAATGTTAGCAGTGAATTAATTTGGCTGCTGTATTTCTTTACCTAATACTAGTCCCCAATAACCATATAAACAAAACGCAATTTATTTGAAATGCACCTCAATTGCTGAGCAGTTAAATTATCTACCTTAACCTTCTACGCTAATCTAGCTTTGTCCCAGACCCATGCCATGATACTTGCATATTATTATTGATCTAGATTTTTGGATGTCAAATGTATTTTCATGATGTCTCTTTGAACTTCTTCTTCATGGTTGCAATTGTTCCATCCTCCTGGCTGATCTGACCTCTCTCTCTCCTCTCCTCTCCTCTCCTCTCCTCTTCTCTCTCTCTCTCTCTCTCTCTCTCTCTCTCTCTCTCTCTCTCTCTCTCTCTCTCTCTCTCTCTCCTTCCTCTGGCTGGTGGACATCCAGTCCTATTCACTATTCTGCCCAGTCATTGGGTAATCTACATTTATTAACAAGGCCAATAATAAATGGTAATTGTCTACATGAATTTGAGACAGGAGATTCTTGGTATAAGCATTCCAATGCTATGTTCCAGTTTAAACAAGATATGAGACTGGAGAAATTGGCATCTGAACAAGACATGTGTAAACATTACACAGTGTACAAAAACATTATGCCAACAAATATGTTTACAGTCATATTCACAGTTATGTTCAAGACGCTGAAGGCATATTTGTGGCAACCTAGCCAAATATGGGCCCCAACTAAATAGGATTCAATAAGACTTTTATCACTTAACATACAGCTTTTACTAGTACATTCTATATTTCTGTGCCATTTAGTGCTTCATACTTTTTTTTGTACCTCCAAAGAATCTATATATCAACTGTACAAATTACCTTACAAATCATTGATTTTAGGGAAACCATGCCAGGAAGTTTGGTAAGGTAGAGGAAGTCAAGAATCAGAGACTAGGTGGGCAAACACCTGAAGCTTAGGTGACACCCTGCATCCTGACAGACTCCTGATTTGGAACATGCGCCAGCTTATCACATAAAACAGACATGACCTGTAGTCACAAAGGCCCAAAACAGTTCTCCATGTTAATGAGGTTCCTATAGGCCCAGAGGACTTAACCAATAAGCTTCCCTTCCCAGATATTCTTCCCTGAAAAGAGGACTTAATCTCAGGCCCACCTGAGAAGTGGGATGAGGTTTTAAGCATTCACTTTCTGCCATGACATTAAACTGTTTAGAACCATGGACTGTCTCTTTTTGCCAACATCCACCATTGGGAGCCATGAAGAAGTCCTTTGCATACAGAGCCACAGCCTGATCTCCCAGAGAAAGCCTCTATCTGCTCCCAGCCACAACCACCACCAAGCCTGCCATCCCCAACCTAAGGACAATCAAGCTGGGGCTCCCCTTTTCCCACTGGAACCCAGGCTAGACGCTCTCCCCATCCTGTGGACCCCCAATTCTATTCTCTGCTCTTCCTCGACACTCAGCAGCACCTGGATGCCCAAAAATCTGAGAACCCCACTGTTCGTCTTTGTCACAGGCCCTAGGTCCCCTAGACAGCTCTGGCTTTTCTGTGCCTCGGACTGTGTTTTCCCACCCCGGAGCAGTACCTCAGCACTTCTCTTCATCCCAGCACCCATGTTTGCAGTAGTGTGGGGTAAGCACAGTCAAACTCCCCACATTCTGCCTTCCCAAGTGGCCATGTCCCAGTGGCAAAGCAGACACGTGTCATTAACCCTACAATTATAATTTCCATTCTATGACATAAGAATCCACATCCTGGACTTTTTCTCAATATAAAAGTGGTATATGAGTCACATTTGCTCAATATGAATACTGAGCTTGGAGGATTAAGAATTTGATGGTCTTCACCTGTTTTCTCCCACAAAACCTGGCACAGATCTAAGAAAACAAGACATTCTGTTTGAGATTGACTCATGCCTACTGGATCCCGGGATTCGTATGTTTGAATATTTGGTCACCAGTTGGTGAAATGTGTGGGAAAAATTAGGAGGCATGTTCCTGATGGAAGACATGTGTCACTGGAAATTGATTTTAGTCCCAGTGAACACTCTGCTCATCAAGATTTGAGTTCTCAGTTGTTCTGTCCACAGGCATTTGCTCCACCTTCATAGATTCTAACCCTCTGAAGTGCTCAGCCCCATTTAAATGCCTTCTTTTTTAGTTTTCCTTGGTTGTGGTATTTTATCAGAGGAATAGAAAAGTAACTAATACAGTTAACTAGGAACTTAGGAGTAATAGTCTTAAAATCCTATTCATTTTATTGCTCATTACTATTCCCAACAAACTTGATATTGCTAAAGCTATATATTGAGTGACAGATTTATACCTGAGCTTGCTGTGATCATCTGAAATAGGAACATGACAACACAGTGTCCATAAAAACATAGTCCTATGGATCCCATTGCACCTGTTAAAAACAAGGATGCAAGTTACAAAGAGTGAAATCATTAAGAATTTGCAGGAGTGATATACAAACTGAGGGGAGAGAAGTAAGTAGATTGGTCACATCTATACAAAAAGATATTTGTAAAATTCAGGCATTTTTCACCATTTCCAACAAACCTAGAAAATAGGTATAAGAAATAGGGGATTTTCAAATGTCGAAATAATTATTTGAGAAAACTTTTGGAGAATTAAACACTATCTATCTTAACTTTAGAGAAATCCCCCATCTTCTCTATTTTTATGGGACCTATTAATAAAATTCAAGTTCAGGTTCTGATTTAAAGAGGTGCAGAATTGGAGCTACATTGAATTTAAATATTCAATGTGTTAATGCTTAATCTAATTAAGAACACTGGAAAGTAGCCAGAAATTCATAGACCTGGGGTAAGGAAAATTTTGCCCAGAAATTAGTCTAGCATGGGATAACTAGCATGTATTTCTTGACAGAACAGTTCATTTCTAACTAAGGACCCTCATGGTTTTCTGGTAGCATCTATCATAGATGTATTATACAATTTCTTCATTTACCAAATACCTAAAAATGATCAAATTAATGGAGTAAAATATTGTTTTTCTTATAGCTTAAAAACTGACAAGGTACATCATATTTGGAAAGACCTAGTGGCCAGTGTGGAAAGCAACACTGAGCCTGCAATCAGGAAGCAAAGAGAGAAGAGAGTGAGGCCAAGCTACCAAACCACAAGGCCTGTCCTCAGATGACTACCAAATCAGAATTCCACCTCCTTACATTCCAAAACTTTCCAAAACAAATCTATCATCTGAGAACAAAGCATTCAGACCTGAAATCCTATGAAGATCATGATTGCAAATATTGCTGGTCAACTTGAGAGGATATAACATCACCTAGGAGATAGCTCTCTGGGCACATGTGAGAAAAAATTCTATACTAGGTTATTTGTGGTAGGAAGATCCTGCCTAACTGTGTAACAGTATTCCATGGAGTGTGATCCTAGAATAAATATAAAGAAGAAAGTCAAATGAATAATGTCCTTAGCCTCTGTTTCTAGATAGTGAACAGCTAGCTACCTCATGTTTCTGCCAACATTATTTTTCTTGTCATGATTGATTGAAACTTTTTTAGGCTATTAGGCTGAAATAAACTCAACCTCTCTTAAGTTGCTTTCTCATCTAGCATTTTGTGACAGCAATAAAGAGAAAAGCATTTCAGATTCAGACCACATTACACTCTTGTCCTCATAGGCTCATATTCATCTTATAATGGCAATGCATTTTTTCCAAATTTAGAAATTAACACAGTCTCTAATGGTCTTAATGTTGTCCAAAAGTTGAAAGTCTCTTCTGAGACTTAAGATGTAATCTCTTAATTGGACCACTCTAAAATCCAACAACAAACTACATACTTCAAATACACAGTAGCATGGAGGAAACATTCCAATCTCAAGAGTAAGGAGCAATGAAATAGAAATATTAGAACAAAAGTAAGGTTAAGAGCAAATAGTAAATACTGCAGCTCCATGCCTGGCATCTAGAGTTCATGGTGTCATTATCTGGATAACTTTCCCACCACCACCCCCCTGGAAATTCTGCCATCTCCAACAAACATAGCCCTTATGGGGGTCAGCCCTACTCTGTGCCTATAGGTTTCCACAGTTGATGTCTCCTGGTCCTGCCTTCCCCAAAATCCTGAAGTTTCTATTGAAACTTAAACTTTCCTTCCTTGTTTAATAAAATGTTTTCTGCCAGACAGTGGTGGTGCATGCCTTTAATCCCAGCACTTGGGAGGCAGAGGCAGGCGGATTTCTGAGTTTGAGGCCAGCCTGGTCTACAGAGTGAGTTCCAGGACAGTCAGAGCTAGACAGAGAAACCCTGTCTTGAATAAACAAAAACAAAACAAACAAAAACAAAAAAAAAAATGTTTTCTTGGAGCGTCCTACCAGGATTTCCAACTTTAACTCATAGAGCCTTTTGTGGGTTTCAAGAACTTTTACACAAACTTCCATTACCCTGCACTGTTGCACGTTCCATGCATTCAAAGCTGGTACCATGTTGTTGATGTTGCCAAGTTCTGATGTTACATTAAAACTCCAATAGAGGAAATATTAACTTATCCTCAACCGGTCGCTACTCTGTCCTTGTACCTGGCTTCCCAGATTATAGCACTTCACAAGCATTGACACATGTATGATCTCTTCACCCTCATATTATCTTATGCATACTTATTTCTCACAAAGTGATTCATTTAGCAACAAACTTTCAAGAAGAGTAAATTCCTTTGTCCTATCATGTACAAGTGATTTATGGACAATAACTCTATGACATATCACATGGCTTTAAACTCAGGGCTGACAGTGCCACCTTCTGTTGTAGAATGCAAAGGACTGCCAATCATAAGGTATGTATTCAAGATTCTGATTTAACTAAGTGGTTTTAAGACCTATATCACTATTTTCTTTGCCTTTTATGACAGATGTTTAGAGATTCTAAGATCTCACTAGAATATCCAATTATGAATCTGATTTATTGGAAGCTGGGACTTCCCCTAGTCATTCTGAAAATCTTATATCAGTAGGTGTGGATCAGATGGGTGGGTCACTCCACCCTGTTGGCAGTGATTAAAGGACAAATAGTGTCTTGACTGATAATCATACTCAATAGTAAGCTAAAGTGGCTCACAGCTGCCTATAACTCCCAGGATCTAGTATTCTCTTCTGGCCTCTGTAGACATCTGCATTCATGAACCATACAAATAAAAAAAACCATACAGTCATAATAGAAATGAAACAAATATCTGAGTAAGAACCTCTGTGTCAGCATTGAATGTACAAGTATTATTAATAAATTAGAGTTCAGTAATTAACCTACTTTAAAACAGCAATTTTAAAATACTCACTTTCCACATTTGGGCATTTTAAGTAATATTAGTAGCAGCAGTACAAATTTCAGGCCAGAATTGTGGTCAAACTACTAGCTAGCAGGCTAACATTTTACAGGATTAGAGGTCTAGCATGATGCTGTTATAAACTTTTATGTACCTGATGGACAAGTCTGAGCTGTGGACTGAACAAAAGTCAAAGGTTGACTATGAGGAATAATGTCTTCTTTATCCATAGTCACTACTCTGGGTTACTATGTAAAACCATCTGAGTCAAAACCAAAATATTTGCAGTGTTGAAATGAAAGTGATACTCCTATAGGGAAATTTGTTCATTGGAACATTGCTAAAGAAACCTACAAATTCCATTCTCTTCTCTCGTAGCTGAAGATCATGACCATCTCCATGTCTCATGCTGCTGATTTGTAAAAGCTATTTGAACAGTAATGAATTAGGGGTTTCGTGACTTAGAGTTTCCAGTTAGGGAGACAGAAAATGTCTGGAGAAAGAACATGATGGTGATTGCACAATAATGTGAATATGTTCAATACTGCTAAACAATGCATGTAAAATATTAAATGGAAATTTTATTTTATACATAATTTATTCAGAATGTTTTAAAATAGTTTGCTAGTTCTTTTAAAGTAGCATACAATATACTGATTGTACTCACTCTCTCCATCAACTTTTAACAGCTTTTAAAAGTTTTCAATCCCCCTTCCCTACCCACTCACTTTGTGTCCTTTGTTGTTGTTGTTATTGTTGTTGTTGTGGTTGTGGTTGATGCTGTTGTTAAACTATTCAGCCATGTTTAAGATGCTCATATAATTTTAGGTGTGGCATTTTCCAGTGTACCATGGTCTACCCACAAGGAATCACACCATTAAAGAAAACTGACTTTCCTTTCTCAGCTGTTTTCAATTGCCAATACCTGTGGGGCAGTTCTGACAGCCAGAGTGAGTAGAACAGAGCCATTTAGAACCCGGAGACCCACTGAGCATCTGCCCAGAAGGGACAGAAGGCATTCGGTGAATTGCTCCTGAGACCATGGCTCAGATTTCAGCCCAGACCCCTCACAGCTGCCCCTGCAGGAGATGTGTGCTGTATCAGGCAGACACTGCCTCAAACTCCCAGCATTCTAGCTGGACCTTACACACAGTCATCTGACCACAAGCCAGGCATGCCATGCCCTATACAATAAAAGGGGTGGCTTGCCCCCTCCTCTCTCTCTTGCTTCCCCTCTCTCTTGCTTGCTTCCCCTCTCTCTTGCTTGTCTCTCTCTCTTACTCTTACCCCTCTCGCTCTAACTCTCTTCTTTGCTCTTTGTTCTCTTCTCTTCTCCCTCCTCTCCTTTCTCTCTCTCTCTCCTTCCTCTCCTTTCTTTCTCTCCACTCAACTAGCATATTTCCCCTTCCTACAATAAAATAACTCATTCATACATTGCCTCCCTTTTAATTAAGGCACTGTGCAGCAAACAGGCCAGCCCTGGGAGGAGAGAGAGAGACCTGGGCCTCACCACCAGGCCCTCTGCCACCCAGGGAGAGAGAGAGCATCAGCAGGCCAGGCCTGGGCCACAGGCCAGGCCTCATTTCTTTTTGGAACAGCAAATACCTCCTCAGATACCACTGGGACTTCAGGCCCACCTCTCTACTCTGTGTTTGGATTTTGTTTGGCTTGAGTTAAAGGTGGTGGGTGAATACAATGGCTCAATATGTTCCAAACATAAGAAGGCTGCTGAACATATGGGCTCACAACAGCAATGACAACACCCTGAAGCCAGTCAGTTTAGTTTTCCTGACAGTTCTAGAGATTTTACGGTAATAGGCAAAATATCCATACAATTTATACAAAATTTAAGTAAAAAATGTACAAAAAGTAATGCCAGGAAGAGTAAAGGGAGGAAACAAGTTCATTGGCAACACCATCATACTAAAGTATTCAATGTCTGGCTGACTATTATTCATCCTTCTGACTCACAATATCACACTAATCTTCAGATATAGGTCAAGTGACAGAAAATAAAGAGCCAGAGTATCTTCCGTGAAGCATAGAAAGTGGAAAAAAAATTTTAACAAATAATCTATGGAAAGATAACCTACCCCACATTTTAATAAATTCTCTCACTTACTTGGCCCTGGGGATCCTGGGTCAGCTCCCTTTTGTTCCTGTAGAGATATCCCAGTTAGATCACCTAGATGTTTGACAGTGTTTTTGTGATTATCCAAGAGCCACGGTAGTATATGCCAGATGCGGATGGGAGCCAGGAGAACTCATTACCAACGTTTCTTTTTCACAGTCACACCTGGATATACAATTCTCTGACTCTGATATTTATGTTACTTTCCAAGGGAAATTTCCAATGAAATGATTACCTCAACATGTAAATGAAGCCATTATTCAACTCTGTTCTTGCACTTGGCATTACTCAAGTACTAACATGACTCTCTTGACTGTGGGAAGAAACAAAACAAAATCTGACTCATAAATGTCATGTAATATCAATGCAGTCAAGAACTGTGATAGTTTGATTTTAAAACCTAATCTGTACTTAGAAGTGAAAGGAAACAAATAAAAGTCTCCAGCTACATTAGACATTCAAGGGAGATTTCAGAGAGCCCATGATTGCTGCAAGGAGTCTTGAAACAAAATTACTCTCAAGGCAGTTAAGCAAAGATATATAGCAGGTATTCTAGTCTTTGAGCAAAATGACTTTAGAAATATTGAAAGGAAAATCCTTTTAAAAAAAAAGAAAATCTTTAATTTTTACAGTCCAGTAGTTATTTCCCTCCCCGTCTGCTCTCCAACAATTCTTCATCTCATTCTTCCTCCCCCACCCCACCCTCATCTCCACAAGGATATATCCCTCCCCACAACCCCAGAAGGCCTCCCCACTCCCTGGGTTCTCAAGTCTCTCTAGGGTTAGGTGCATCTTCTCTAACTGAGGCCAGACCAGGCAGTCCTCTGCTGAATATGTGTCAGAGTCTTGGGTCAGCTAGCATATGCTGCCTGGTTGGTGGCTCAGTGTCAAAGATTTCAGGGTTTCAGGTTAGTTGAGACTGCTGGTCTTCCTATGGGATCGCTCTCCTCCTCAGCTTTTTCCAGTCTTTCCCTAAGTCAACCATAAGGGTTCCCAGCTTCTGTCCATTAGTTGGGTGTAAGTATCTACATTTGACTTGTTCAGCTGCTTGTTAGGCCTCTCCGAGGCAGCCATGCTAGGCTCTTGTCTGTAAGCACACTATACCATCAATAGTGTCAGGCCTTGGAGCCTCCCCTTGAGCTGGATACCAATTTGAGTCAATCACTGTACTTCCTTTCCCTCAGTCTCTTCTCCATTTTTGTACCTGCATTTCTTTTAGACAGGAACAGTTCTGGGTCAGAGTTTTTGACTGTGAGATGGCAACTCTATTCCTCCATTTGATGCCCTGTCTTTTTCTACTGGAGATGGACTCTACACTCCCTCTCCCCACTATAGGTCATTTTTATCTAAGGTCTCTCCCTTTGAGTCCTGAGAGTCTTTCACCTCCCAGGTCTCTGGTACATTTTGGAGGGTTCCCCACCTATGACCTCCCAAAGTTGCATATTTCCATTCATTCTGCTAGCCTTCAAGACTTTGCTCCTGTCCCCACTCCCCGAATAACTGATCATGTTTCCCTTGTGCCCTCAACTCCCCTATCCCACCCAAGTTCCTACCTCCCTTTGCCCTCTATGATTTCTTTATTCTCCCTCCCAAGTGGGATTGAAGCATACTCACTAGGGCCCTTCTGCATGTTAACCTTCTTGAGTTCTGTGAATTGCACCCTGGGTATTCTTCACTTTGTTGGCTAATATCCACTTGTTAGTGAGTACATACTATGCATGTCCTTTTAGATCTGAGTTACCTCACTCAGGATGATATTTTCTAATTCCATCCATTTGCCTGTAAAACTCATGATGTTCTTGTTCATTTTTTTTATTGGATATTTTCTTCATTTACATGTCATATGATTTCTCCTTTCCCAGTTTCCCCACAAAAAAAGAACAAGAACAAACCCCTGTTGCCCCCCTCCATGCTTGCCACCCCACTCTCTCCCACTTATTGGCCCTGGCATTCCCCTACATTGGGACACAGAACCTTCACAGGGCCAAGGGCCCCTCCTCCCATTGATGACTGACTTTGCAATCCTCTACTATACACATGTTGCCAGAAGTAGAGGATGCTCTTGTTCTTAATAGCTGAGTGTATTACATTGTATAAATAAATCACATTTTTTGTATCCATTCTTTCGTTGTGGGACATCTGGGTTTTTCCCACCTTCTAGCTATCACAAACAAGGCCACTATGAACATAGTGGAACGTGTGCCCCTGTGACATGGTAGGGCATCTTTTGGGTATATTCCCAAGAGTGGTATTGCTGGGTCTTAAGGTAGATCTATTTCCAATTTTTTGAGGAACCTCCAGATTAATTTCCAGAATGGTTTGCAATCCCACCAGCAATGGAAGAGTGTTCCTCTTTCTCCATCTCCTCTCCAACATGCTTTGTTACCTGAGATTTTGATCTTAGCCATTCTGATTGGTGTAAGGTGGAATCTTGGGTCATTTTCATTTTCATTTCTCTGATCACTAACGACTTTGAACATTTCTTTAGGTGCTTCTCAGCCATTCAAGATTCTTCTATTGTGAATTCTGTTTAGTTCTATACCCCATTTTTTGATTGAGTTGTTTGATTATTTTGTTAGTTAACTTCTTGAGTTCTTTATATATTTTGTATATTAGCTCTCTATCAGATGTGGTGTTAGTGAAGTTTTTTCTCAATCTGTGGGTTGCTGATTTGGCTTATTGACTGTCCTTTGCCTTACAGAAACTTTCCAGTTTCATGAGGTCCCATTTATCAATTCTTGATCTTAGAGCATGAAACATTGGAGTTCTGTTTAGGAAATTTCTTCCTGTGCCAATGAGTTCAAGACTCTTTCCCACTTTCTCTTCTATTAGATTCAGTTTGAAATTCTATAATCATTGCTATTACTGGTTACGCTCCTATCAATATTCAGCCTTTGAAAATTTTAATCAGAATCACCTGAAGACTTTCGTTGTAGCTTTCAAGTCTTTTTCTAGCTGATTTAATAATCTTTTCTTAATTCCTTCTAAAACATTCCAAACACTCTACCACATTTTCAGGTATATAGTAACGGAGAAAAAAATTCCATTTTGGTACCAACTCCATATATAAATAAGCTATTTACCCCTATAGCAAATATCTAAGTTAATTTGAAAAATAACAAGGTTTATTTTGGCTGGTAATTTTTAAGATCTCCAGTCTACATAATGAACATGTAGCTTTTAGGTCTATCATACAGAGGCAGCTCAATATGATGGAATAAATAGCAAAGTCAATTACCATGTATGGGAAGCCAGAGTGAAAAAGAAGCCAGGATCCTACTACTTCTAAGGGAATGTACACAGTAACACAAAGAAATTTCATCAGCTGAAACTCTTCAAGATATCATTGCCCTGCTCCCAATCACATCAGGTTATGGATCATGTAAGCCTTTACTACATGGATTGGGGAAGACATTTCTAAACTAAAATATAACAGTATACTTTTTCATGTCTTTTGAATTATACATATTTACTAATCATACATTTATTTTTATGACAAATTCATTGAATAATTTGAAGCGTGGTTATATATTTTATTGAATATATCTTTCATATTTATCTTATTCTTAGACATTATGTGGATTGTAGATTGAATTAAAGCTGTGGTTCTTAAACTTCCTAATGTTCCAGCCTCTTAATACAACTTGTCATGTTCTAGCAACCTGCACAACCATGAAGTTATTTTCATTGCTATTTCATAAATGTAATTTGGCTAATGTTATGTAAATATCTGGTATGCATATTGTCTTAGGCAATCCCTGTGAAGGGCTCATCCAAGCCCCAGAAGGGTCATGAATATTAGGTGGAGAACTCCTAGATTAGACTTTAATTGGACTTTAATTTTGATTATTTATCCATTTATTTATTTAGTGTGTGAATGTGTGTGGTAAACAGTACACAGATGAGGTAAGAGAGCAACTTGAGAGAATTAATCTTCTCCTACCATGTGCATTCCAGGGATTAAACTCAGGTATACAGATTTAGTAGCAATCACTTTTACCTGATGAGCTTTTTCACCAGCTCCAAGGGTTTAATAAAGGAAACAATATATATATATATATATATATATATATATATATATATATACAGTAAATTATAATATTCAGTTATCTCTTAATTTTAAATATATTACCCGCCATTGATATTTAGTGGTTAGATCATAAATATGTAAACATCCATTAGTATCCATGAAAGGTTACTTCCACAATCCACATAGATACAAAAAGATACTAATATTTAAGTTCCTTGAAACAATATTTTGATATTTACATAGGACTATAAACAACTTCTCCAAGACATTAAAATGTCTTCATATTACATATAATACCCAATATAATCCTCCCTGTCTGTCTGTCTATCTGTTTGTCTATTTCCTTTCTTCTCTCCAACTTGTGGATAAGATGTAAACTCTATGCGACTGCTCCAGTACCATGCCTGTCTGCTCTAAATTCCTTCCCACATAATGATCATAGGTTTACCCTTTGAAACTAGAAGCAAGCCCCAATAAACACATTCTTTTGTAAATTGCCTTGGTAATGATATCTCTTTACAACAATAAAAAAGAGATAAAATGAGAAAAGGTGCAAAGAATGTTCAAGAAGGATGAAAACAGTAATTATCAGTAAATGGAATACATAAGAGCAGTATAAAATGATCTATATAAAAAATGTGTTTCATTGCAAGATTGTCAGATAGTCAGTATTAAAATTTCCCTATATGTTGACAGAGAATTAAAGACCACCTCAGATGCACATTAATGACTCTATGAATTACTTGTGAAAAGATAGCTTGAAATATATAAGCTTGAAATCTCTGTGATGGCACACTTTCAGTAAAATAAAGGTTATTAATGAAAGAGAAACCTAAAATTTTTCATTAGATGACTAATACATAACTTAAATAAACTCATGTTCTTCATATATCTTGTTTTGCATCAGAAGCAGGCAGAACCTTAGGTAGCAATGATTCATAAAGAGAGGTCTTATTTAAAATGAAAATTACTCCCTCCATCTGCCTCTTATGACTATTTTATACCCCCTTCTAAGTGAGAGTCAAGCTTCCTCACTTGGGCCTTCCTTCTTCTTTAGCTTCTTTGAGTCTATGTGATATAACAAGGTAAATGTATTTTATGGCTAATATCCACTTATATGTAAGTACATACCATACATGTCCCTTTGGAACTGGGTTGCCTCACTCAGGATGATATTCTCAAGTTCCACAATTTTCCTGAAAAATTAATGTTGTATTTGAGGGGAAATAGGAAGTGAAATGAGGGTTTCTGTAGGGTAGTGGTCTGTTCAAGCAACTTAGGCTCAGTCAAGTAATAGGCCTAGAATCCAAGAGCACGCAGTGGGCAATTTCTGTACACAAGGGACAGTAAGTGTTAGGCCAGAACTTCTGAGTCTTTGGCCCCTGTTTCAGTCACAACTTCTCACAGCTGCCCCCACAGGAGATGTGTGCTCTATCAAGTAGACAATGCCCCAAGCTCCCAGCATTCTAGTTAGACCCTACCCCCAGCCATTTGATCACAGCCAGGCATGCCTCACCTCAGAGACAGATAGCCATGCCTCACACAATATAAGGGGTGGTTTGCCTCCTCCCCTCTCTCTTGATCTTTGTCCCTTCTCCTGCCCTCTTTCTTCTCTTGTCTTCTTCCTCTCTCTCCTGCAATTTGTTCTCTTCTCTTGCCTTCTTCCTCTCTCTCTTGTTCTTTGTTCTCTCTTTTGCTTTCCTTTCTTGCTCTCTTGCTTTCTTCCTCTCCTTTCTCTCCTTCTCTTCAACTCTCTTCCTCTTCTTTCTTTGTCTCTACATGACTGGAGTATTTTCTCTTTCCTATAATAAAATATCTTTTATGCATTGTCTCCTTTTATGGGGGGGGGGTTGAGACAGGGTTTCTCTTTGTAGCCCTGGTTGTCCTGGAACTCACTCTGTAGACCAGGTTGGCCTTGAACTCAGAAATTCGCCTGCCTCTGCCTCCCAAGTGCTGGGATTAAAGACACGCGCCACCATCGCCCGGTGCATTGTCTCCTTTTAACTTACTAATGCACCGTGCAGCTACAGGCCTCAGCAGCAGACAGCTCCAGACAGCAGCAGAAAGCCTCAGTCATCAGCAGCAAGAAAGAGACACAGGCCCACAGGTTTCAGGATCAGGTATGGAGAAGGATAGGAGAGATGGCTAGATGGCCATGAAAATGAGTAGAAATCTGTAACTCCTGAGCCAGGGGGACATCTCCAGAACAGAAATCTGGATAAGGGAGGCAACCTAGAATCAGTGGGGGTAACCTTAACTGTAACTCACTACATTGGGGATATAGAACCTAAAGTGGCCACCTCCTATATCCAGGAATGGAGGGATAGAGACACCAACCCATCTGCAAAATTTTCAACCCAAAATTTACCCTATCTATAAAAAATTCAGGTATGTATTATAAATAAGTCTGCTATGAACATAGTGGAGCACATGTTCTGGGTATGTTTTGGAGAATCTTTTGGGATATATGCCCAGGAGTAGTATAGCAGGGTCTTCAGGTAGAGCTATTCCCAATTTGCAGAGAAACCACCAGATTTATTTCCAAAGTGGTTGTACCAGTTTGCAATCCCACCAGCAATTGAAGAGTGTTCATCTTTCTCCACATCCTCACCATCATCTGCTGTCACCTGGATCTTTGATTTTAAATATTCTGACTAGTGTGAGGTGGAATCTCAGGATTGCTTTGATTTGTGTTTCCCTGATGACTAAAGAAGTTGTCTATTTCTTTAGGTGTTTTCTGGCCATTTGAGATTCCTCACTTGAATTTTGTAATTATTACCCCATTTTTTAACTAGTCCAGAAATCAGGGATACCGGAGGTTCCCAGGGCCCTTTTAGGATGATTTTAGTAGAAATACCCAACAGCAAAGAGGTAGAACCTGAAGAAATGACCTCCAGTAGATAGGCATGGCCCCCAGTAGAGGTATGGGGCCTCACACCTATCTAAAAATTTTTAACCCAGAATTGTCCCTGTCAAAGGAAATGAAAGGGAAAATGGAGCAGAGACTGAAGAAAAGGCCATTCAGAGACCTCCCCACCACATGATCCATTTTACCTAACCCAAATACTATCACTGATGTCAAGAAGTGCTTACAAACAGGATCCAGGATCTGCACCCTGGAGCTGGGGCTGTTCCACTGAAAGACCCCTCAAGAGAGGAGACCCTTACTCTAGTCTTGGGACTACATGACCCCCCCACGAAACTCACAAGAGACCGATCTTGCTGCAAACACATGAGGTTTATTCAGGAAGTCAATGCACTGGGACTGAGCTCGTAACCCACACAGGGGCAGAGGAGTTCGACCCCAAGCTCAAGAAGTGTAGGTTATTTAAAGGAGAAAACCACAAACCAGGGGGAGTGAGGGGGAATTCCAACCCATGGTATTCAGTCAGTTAGAAAGGAGAACATATTCATTTTAGGAATGTAATCTTCATCTACCGATTGGGAGGGTGGAGAGCCTCGTGACTCAGTTGACCTTCATTCCTAGTTCCACTCTCATTGTGGATCAGTCAGGAGGGGCAAGTCTTAGGAACTAGAGCCCTGAGTCTCTGAGTTAGCCAAGTTCCTGGAACCCAGATTTCTGAACTGGTTGACCTGCATTCTTAGTTCTGCTCAGTCTGCTAGGGGTCATAAAAAACTTTTTTTATATTTTCTATACCTTTCATTCCCCACTTCTTCTAGTATATAGTTCTAATCATAGAACTAAATATCAGTATCATCATATTCTAGGTTTTTCTGGCCTTACAAAGTATAGTATTGTTGGCATAACATTAAAATCTGAACAGCACTTATTCTTTCCCTGACAAAAGCAACTAATCTATTTAGCATACAGGGCCTATAGTTAAGAGCAAGAGTAGGATTAAAAGGGTTCCAGCAAGGGAAGACACCAAAGTAGTCATCCAAGGGGATTTACTAAACCAACTCTCAAACTGGTTTGGTTCTGCTTCTCTATCTCTCTGTCTTTTATCTAGTCTTTCTCTGAACTTACTCATGGAGTCTCTAATGACTCCTGAATGGTCTACATAAAAGCAACATTCTTCTTTGACAGCAATGCATAGCTCTCCATCTTTTAGAAGCAGTAAGTCTAATCTCCTCTTATTTTGTAAGACCACCTCCGAGAGGAAAGTCAGGGATTCTTGGAGGTCAGTCAAAGTCCTTTTTATTCTGTCTTTATTTAAATCAATGGCAGCTCTTAACTCTCCATAAGCCTTATGCTGCAATGCCATAGCAGATGTTCCTGTAGCTGCCCCCACAGTCTCTAAGCCCAGTCCCAACATAACTGTCAGGGGAACTGATAACTCTCTTCTATTGCCAGGCACTACCTTACTAGGCTCCCAGGCTTCCTAGCTTCTCTTCTTTCCTGTCTTATCTCTCTTCAGCTCTCTAGCCTCTTATTTCTTCTGACTCTCACACTAGACTCCATCTTCAAAGACTTTCTTTTAAATGTTCTCTCTTCACTATGCCCTTTTACAGTCCTTCTGCAACATTCCTTTTTCTTTCTCTGTTATAAAACACTCTCAGTTGCCTGCACTAGTTTTCTTAAAGACTTGTCCTGCATATCTTCTAACTTTCATAGTCTTTCAACTCTATCAGAAATCCAGGAATGACTGAATAATAGAGAATATATGGGAAGCCTAACACAGCTTCCAAAAATATTGCCAATTGATAGAGACTGCTGGACCCCAGACAATCCTTACTTCAAAATGTTGGAGCATCAATCTTCAGCCTTCTGGCCCATGAATGTCTGAGAACAGGAATATTAAGGATTGGCCTACTCTGTCTCAGCAGATATAAGCTGTCCTAGGCCTGTGTGTCCTTTTTGGACAGTATAGTCTGCAGATGAAGAAGCAACATTTGCATAGTGGCTGTCTCCCCACAGCTGGAGCAACTCCAATGATGCTCAATTTCTTCTTTGAATTTGAGAAAGGGGTACTGTCAGGCACAGACAAGTCTCTAGCCAGATGAATAAATAATATCAAATGCCACATTCTGTGGATTTCTGATGTTTTTGAAAACCAACTATCTATGTAAAGTAATCTGGACTATTGTCTGTGAACTACTCTCAGTTATTTTTAATTAAAATCTTTAAATCACCCTAACAATAAACTCAGAGCCATGAATCTGTTAATTTGGCCCTAAACTCACAGGTCTAAACATCTCAGAGCTGTCTATAATAGCAGTAGAAGAATGACTGGGTCTAAGCCCTGTCTACTAGGGAAATAAAAGAATTACTTATAAGCCTACAGACAACTCTTACTGAAACCAGAAATCTCTTAAGTGAACATAGAAAACTTCATCTTTTGGTCTTGAAGTATGCACAACAGAATTGTATTAGCTACACCTTTCAATCAATAAGAATACTATTGCAGTCCAATCTTAACAACAAGTTCTCAATTTAAAAGCTCTTACTCATTTCTAGCTCTTACTCATTTCTTGCATACCAGTTTAAGATGTAAATAGTTTATAACATAAGCCTCAACTTTTACCAACGACTACTACAAATATAGGATACAAAACTCAAAAATAATGATATAAATGTTAAAACAAACTTTCTGGAAATAAGCTGTGTATCTCAAGAAATACTCAAATACCTGACCAAATTCTACTCACACAATGTTTGTAGTTTAAATTATCTGTCAGAGATAACTTTGATTTTGTAGCAAAATAAATTCTGTACCAAATAGGAACATGTAACTTTAACTCAATAACAAATTATAAGGCTTTCTATTAAATGAGATTATAGCTGTACAATTAAATCTGGCTACTTTTCCTATTCTAAATATGACCATTTTACACTTTCTATGAAGACAACCTATCAACAACACTCTCCAGCCCCAAAGCCCAGGGAACTGGGTAGAAAACTTGTCATAGCTTCTTCAAGCTGAATGGGGGCATTGAGATATGGGGTGGGGAGGAAAAACAGAATTAGTCTTCTGATGTCTGGTTTTTTTTAAATGGATCAGGCTGAAGTTCAGGACACTAGGCGTTCAAGCAGGCCAGTTTAGGCCAGTTTAGCATGTCTGATGAAGGAATTCACCAAGGCTGTACATTTCTGCAACATATGAATATCAAAACAAATTTTCAGTATCATCAAGATGTGTGCGTGTGTGTGTGTATACATATATGCTTGATTCCTTGATTCTCTGGAATCTAGCTTTCTGGAAGGTGTAAATACTTCAAGCATCTTTTCCCAAAAACACTAAAACAAAACCTTTACTCATAAATACAAAGAGATCTATCTGGGTAGTATTTGGGTTCTCAGTGCCTCAAAATCTCCAAATAAGAAAGTCTCCATTTCTGATATAAAGGACAAGATAAAATTCCTTATTTTGCTAATGCTAAGAGTGCACCAACTGTTCCAGGTGCATTTGACCAAGGACCAGCGGGGAAGGCATCTCCCACTGACTCAGTAACAGACAACTATACATGCAAAACAGTCTCCTCCCAGCAACAGCTGCAGCTGTTCTATATTTCTTTACTAGGCTTGTATTCTCTAGGGACAAGGGTACTAGCAATTCACTTTTTATTTTTAAAGCAAACCAATTCTTCTGATTGGCTCTCTTGTTTAGAGCACCTCAGACTCTTATCAATAATCTGATAAAAGCAGGCAATTACCACTACTCTCTCTCTCCCACAGACCTAGCCTGTAATTTTGCCACAGCAAAGGGGGCTGGCTCAGAGCTGTTCTTTGTTCTAATTTTTGTTGTAATTGGCCTGCTTGGGTCACGTGACCTAACTTTGGAGCACCTGAGTCCCAGTTACCCAGCTCATCACCCAACCAAGGAATGTAGACTTTAACTCCCAGGGTAACAATCTCAAATCACTAGTAGGAATTACAAAGAATGAATCCACCCACAAAAACTCCACCTCCCACCAGTCCTTGCTAGCCATCCCGGAGCCAGCCGCAGCACACCTCAGCCACTGCTGAAGTGGTGGGGGGCAGTTGCTGCTCTCTCTTGCCACTGAGATTTCGCAAACGCTGCCGCCCTGTCCGCTGACCCGTGAGCTCCTTCCCCTCTCCCTAGTTCAGTGATAGGGAGCCGACTCTGGGGTCCGCCCATGAGCCCCACTGCAGGCTGATGTGTGCCACAGCTAGTAGGCCCGGGAGCATGGCAGCAGTCCCCCGATGCCACGGGGAGGAGGAAGAGAGTTGTAGAGAGTGCTGGGACAGTGGTCATCCCACTCCTGCTCTTATGTTCATTCCACCACCGCAGCCACCCACGGGGCTGGAGAGCCTCACTCCATCCTCTTGGTGCTCTGCAAGTGCAGATGCTCATGCTCCCGTTCTGCCTGCCAAGTCCTGCGCTCCTTCCTTTCTCCCTCTGCTGCTGCCACAGGCCCACTGCAGCCCCAGCAGGACTACCAAGCTGCACAAAGCCCACGCCTGCCCATGGGCCCTGTAGCAGCCATGGCCCAGTCTCCAGAAGCTACTGCCACAGTGGCTGCCCAAACTTTAACATCCATCCATCAGTCAAGGGGGGTAGAAATTGTCAGTCTAGAGTCCAAAAACATAGAACAAGATACCTAGAAACACAGAGTTACCATACAGACAACTTGATCTTTCCAGGTCCATGACACAGAGAAAGACAATTGGGCCCAGTAACAGACCTCAGGTGCTCCAGCATACACAGATAATCAAAGCCAAATCACAGAGTTGCTTGGCAGTGCCTGCCACGCCACCGAGATGAACCTGTTACCCCTGTACACAGCAGGGGCCAGATACAGACAAAACATCACACAAAGAGACTAGAAAAGACCCGTAAACACAGCACAGAAAAACAGACAGAGAATAACACAACAAGAGCGGCCCAAGTGGAGCCAATCAAAAAGGTCAGATGGCTGGGAGAACGGATGCACCCTCCTCTTGAGGAACATTAATGTTTCTCCCCTGGCCTCCTGAGGGGTTCCTCTAGGCGTCCCCGAGGATCCCAAATTTCCACTGGGACATCTCCCAGAGTGGCAGTCGGTGATCCTGGCATGTCTACTGATCAGCCTCCTTTCCTCCTCTCGAGGGCAGGGAGTCACTGTCCCCTCTTGGGACGACTGACTGCAAAGGATAAAAGCAAGAAATAAATTTCACTGTCCCCTCTCGGGACACAAACGACTGCAGAGAATGAAAGCAAGAAATAAATTCACAGATTTCAAACAGACAGACAGATGATAAATAAGAACTCATCTCCAAGGGATTCTCGGAGTCAAGGGTGGTCATAAATCCCGGACGAGCCCCCACAATGAAAGACCCCTCAAGAGAGGACTGACCTGCATTCTTAGTTCTGCTCAGTCTGCTAGAGGTCTTAAAACCTTTTTTATATTTTCTATACCTTTCACCACAACCCTCTGTACACAGGTATCACCAGAAGAGAGCTGGTCACCCAGAAGTGCACTCAATCCTGGGCTCAGAGGTGAAATCTATAATTTCTCACCAATAACTACCCAAAGCTGGATGAGCCATGAGCACACAGGACACAGGAACAGTGGAACAGCTGGAACAGGATCCTAAAGGTCTCCATCTGTTCATGGGAACTAAGGCTGTTCCACACCCCTCCATACCAAATCATGACTAGGAAAGAGGTGGTCTTGGGAAAGATGCTGACAAAGAAGATGCTGACAAAGACTTAGAGGCCCAGAGGAGGGACAAGCTCCAGCCAAAGACAGCAAGTCTAACTAACACAAGATATATATAAATATCATATATATATATATACACACAGATGGTGAAAGACAAGCACAAGAAACTTACCAACAGAAACCAAGGCCACTTGGCATCATCAGAATTCAGTTCTCCCACCACAGCAAGTCCTGGATACCCCAACATACAGGAAAAGAAAGATTCAGATTCAAAATCACATCTTATGATGCTGATAGAGGATTTTAAGAAAGACATAAATAACTACCTTAAAGAAATATAGGACAACACAGGTAAACAGCTAGAAGCCCTTAAGGAGAAAACACAAAAATCCCTTTTAGAATTACAGGAATTACATGAAAACACACCCAAACAGGAGAAGTAATTGAACAAACCCTCCAGGATCTAAAAATAGAAGTAGAAACAATAAAGAAATCACAAAGGGAGACATCTCTGTGGATAGAAATCCTCGGAAAGAGCTCAGGAGCCATAGATGCAGGCAACACCAACAGAATACAAGAGATAGACAAGAGAATCTCATGTGCAGAAGATGCCATAGAAACTATTGACACAATAGTCAAAGAAAATGCAAAATGCCAAAAGCTCCTAACAGAAATCATCCAGGAACTCCAGGACACAATGAGAAGACTAAATAGGTATAAAAGAGAGCAAAGATTCCCAACTTAAAGGGCCAGTAATTATTTTCAAAAAAATTATTGAAGAAAACTTCCCTAACCTAAAGAAAAAGATGCCCATAAACATAAAAGAAGCCTACAGAACTCTAAATAGATTGGACCAGAAAAGAAATTCCTCCAATCATATAATAGTCAAAACACTAAATGCAAAAAATAAAAGAAAGAATATTAAAAGCAGTAAGAGAAAAAGGTCAAGGAATATACAAAGGCAGACCTATCAGAATTGTACCAGACTTCTCACCAGAGACTCTAAAGGCCAGAAAATCCTGGGCAGATGTCATACAAACCCTAAGAGAACTCAAATGCCAGCCCAGGCTACTATTCCCATCAAAATTCTCAATTACCATAGATGGAGAAACTAAGATATTCCATGACAAAAATAAATTTACACAATATCTTTCCACAAATTCAGTACTTCAAAGGATAATAAATGGGAAACTCCAAAACAAGGAGGGAAACTACACCCTAGAAAAAGCAAGAAAATAATCTTCTTTTAACAAACCAAAAAGAAGATAACCACATAAACATAATTCCACCACTAACAACAAAAAGAACAGGAAGCAACAATCACTTTTCCTTAATATCTATTAATATCAGTGGACTCGATTCCCCAATAAAAAGACATAGATTATCAAACTGGTTACCTAAACAGGACCCAACATTTTGCTCCATAGAGGAAAGCCAGCTCAGTGACAGACACTAACTCAGAGTAAAAGACTGGAAAATGATTTTCTAAGAAAATGGTCCCAAGAAAAAACCTGGAGTAGTCATTCTAATATCTACTTCAACCTAAACTTATCAAAAAAAAAGATAAGGAGGGAAACTTCATCCTCATCAAAGGAAAAATCTATCAAGAACAACTCTCAATTCTGAACATCTATGCTCCAAATGCAAGGGCAACCACATTCATAAAAGAAACTTTACTGGAGCTCAAATCACATACTGTACCTCACACCAAACTCTCATCAATGGACAAATCATGGAAACACAAACTAAACAGAGACAGTGAAACTAACAGAAATTATGAACCAAATGATTTAACAGTTATCCATAGAACATTTTATCCTAAAACAAAAGAATATTCCTTCTTCTCAGCACCTCAAGGTACCTTCTTAAAAATTGACCATATAATCAGTGACAAAACAGGCCTTAACAGATACAAGAAGGTTGAAATAATCCCATCATCCTATCAGATCATCACGGGCTAATGCTGGTCTTCAATAACAGCAGAAAGAATACAAAGCCCATATACATGTGAAAGCTGAACAACACTCTACTATGTGGCTTAGTCAAGGAATAAATAAAGAAATTAAAGACATTTTAGAGTTCAATGAAAATGAAGCCACAACATACCCAAACTTATGGGACACAATGAAAGCAGTGCTAAGAGGAAAAATCATAGTTCTGAGTGCTTCCAAAAGAAATTAGAGAGAGCACACACTAACAGCTGACAGCACATCTGAAAGATCTAGAACAAAAAGAAGCAAACACATCCAAAAGGAGTAGACAGCAGGAAATAATCAAACTCAGGACTGAAATCAACCAAGTAGAACCAAAAAGAACTATACAAAGAATCAACAAAACCAGGAGCTGGTTATCAACAAGATAGATAAACCATTAGCCAGACTAACCAGAGGGCACAGAGACAGTATACAAATTAACAAAATCAGAAATTAAAAGGGAGACATAACAATAGAAAATGAGAAAATCAAAAAAAATCTTGAGATCCTACTACAAAAGTCTATACACAACAAAACTGGAAAATCTGAATGAAATGGACAGTTTTCTAGACAGATACAAAATACCAAAGTTAAATCAGGATCAGTTAAACTATCTAAAAGGTCCCATAAAGAAATAGAAGCAGTCATTAAAAGTATATCAGCGAAAAAAAGCCCAGGACCAGATGTGTTTAGTGCAGAATTCTATCAGACCTTTAAAGAAAACTAATACCAATACTCTTCAAACTATTTCACAAAATAGAAACAACAGGAACACTACCCAGTTCATACTAGGAAGTCACAGTTATACTGAGTAACTTGTAGATGGAACATTTTCTGTCTAATCATGAACATTTTTCAATTTCCTTTCATAAAAAACTTTATAAGATATTTTTTCTACTTATATCATTCTTAATATTTCAAATAGATTTTAAAAATTGCTTGGGTGAATATTATGCTTATCTTCAGAATATATCATGTATATTCAAGAGGCATTTAACTATTATAAATTATTTTGATGACTTAAAATAAGTCAATACTGAGGTGTATATTTTAAAATAAATTTTATTAGTTTAATAAAAAATGAAAACTAAAAATTAAAAAAGATGTAAATTAAATCTATACCAATAGGGGATCTCTATTATGACTTTTCTCAAATTTTTTCCTTTTAGTAAGATTTTTGTTAACATTTGAGATTATAATTTAATTATATTTTTCTTTTTACTTTCTTCCCTTCAAACATCCCCATAAAAGCCTCCATAAACTCCTTCAAAGACATGGTCTCTTTTTTCAATAAATTTTATTGCATGCATATATGTATGTGTGTGTGTGTGTGTGTGTGTGTGTGTGTGTGTGTGTAATATACACATAATAAATATAATGATATATTCGCAAATATAACTTGTTCAGCTTGTATAATGTGTCTTGTATGTATGTTTTCAGGGCTGATGTTTTGACACTGGACAATCAGTTGGCAGCTCTTCCCAGTGGAAATCACTTCTGAAATCACTTCTGCTTTTTTTTTGTTGTTGTTGTTGTTGTTGTTGTTGTTGTTGTTGTTGTTCTCAATATAGGATTGAGGCTTCAGGACCTTTTCCCAGTCCTGTTTGGCTGGCTGTCCTTGTTCTTCTCCCATTTAGTCAGACATGTTGTGAAAGTTGTTTTAATAAGACAATGATTGGTAAAACAATACATATTGTCAGAAAAAGTGTCACAAATAGTAATTTAGTTATCCAGTTGTTGTATAAGGGAAACTGAGGATCTGAAAGAGAAACTAAAGAAGGTGACAAAATTAGGAAACTAGTGAGAATGTGTACTATCAGTTGAACTTTTTAAAGTAACATTTATTATTCCTTTGCATGCTACCAAATGTCTTTAATTCAGGCTGAGTACTGTGATGCATATCAATATTGTCAGCTGAGGCACTCAGGAAGCCACAACAATATGGTCTCTTAAGCAAAATCTAAACAATGAAAACAACAGCTGACATGCCAATGTGGTTGACAGAAATCCCACAAGGCCCTACTAGAGCTGCATGTCATTGTTGGCTGTAGAGAGAAAAAAAATCAATCTTCTACAGAGAGAAGTCTCTGATAAGTTTATCAAATACCAAATGCTTAGCCCTAAACACATATACATATAAGCAACACTTAGTGAACTCAGCAGTACACATTATATATAAACATATATTAAGAACAAGTAATTATTAATGAATAAGAGATCATAAATTTAAGAGGTTGAAGGCCCATAAAAGGACTTGTAGTGGGAGAGAAAAAAAGTGAAAATGATATAATTATAGTAGTCATGTATGAAACTCTGAAGAAAAAGAATATTTAAATTTAATAAATAAACAAAAAAACAAATACAATTCTGAAGCACATATGGCACTACAAAATTATTCCCAAGAGGCCTAGAGATCTTGCATGTAAAAATCAAATTTCAGGGTATCATATTTCAAACTACATAATTCTATTTTCAGCACTAAGGACTAAACCTAGAGTCTTAGGCTTGCTAGGCTACTTCTATACCTCTGGACTATATCTCCAACTCCCAAACTCCACTGTAATGATACAGTAATGAAAACAATGCAGTACTGATGTAAAAACAGATGGATTCATCAATGGAACAGAAGAGAGAGCCTAGAAATACACCCCTGTATTTGCAATCAATTGAAGCTGACAAGGGCACCTTATATATGCAACAAGATACTCTTGTCAGTGAATACAAGATGTATTCATCGTGAGAATACTAGATGTCCACATATAAAAGAGAAATGTCAAAACTTTCTATTATATTACATACCAAAATATCAAGTCAATAGATTAAACATGTAAAGGTTGGCATATGCCTCCTCAATGATTTCTTGAACACAACAGCAAAAAATGGAGACAGAAAAAGCAAAACTATGAGAAACTACTAGAAATAAAAAGCTTTTGGAAAACAAAGAAAATAAACCTGAGTGAAAAGACAACTACTGAAATGGGGGGAAAAGAAACTTATTTGTGCTTATATGTAATCCATATATATATGCATATACATATATATATATATGATATAGAATCAAAGATAGAATCAAAGTTAATACATATGAAACACACAACTCAGTAGCAACTGCTCCCCTGTCTGTTGTTAATTATGTGCAAACCATTGCATCTTGGTAGTTACTAATAGAGTTACACATATACTCAATATATATTCCAGCTCATTTTACAGTTATATTTCCAAAGAAATTTCTGCAGTCCCTGTGTATTCAGAAAATTCAAAATATCATCTATAGTCAGGGATAATTTAGAAGCTGAGACTGTCTTTGTCCTAGTCTTTGTCTTCTCACATATTCTTCGACAGAATTTTTAGGAGAAAGAATCATTTAGTTGAAAGTAAATGTTTGGAAGGTTTAGGGTTTGGTGTTTGGTTTGGTTAGGTTTGGTTTGGTTTAATCTCACCTTGGATTTGTGTGTTATATTTTGAATAACAATGTATTTATTTTAATTGCACAATAATGTACAGGGTTTCTTTTTCTCCCCTGGTATTGTAAATTGCAAGGTTGGATGCTGTAATTTTCAGTGGAGATTGTTTTACATACCTGTCTATAAATACTCTTTTCCAGAGCCTATCTAGCAAGATAATGGGAAATGAAGAAATAAAGAAAGACTTGCTGGAACCCCTATAACTTTAAATTTCTCACTTCTGCTTAGAAAGTCATGCTAAAAATAATAAAATGAAATGAAATGAAATAAAATAATGAAAAGTTTCTTTGCTTTGATTGGCGATAACTCTTCTCTACATGAATTTTCCTATAAGCCTCTAAATAATGGAAACCTGCCAAAGCATCAAAAGCAATTAGGATAATTATCAATCATTAATTCCCTTTTGAGTAATGGCCACATCTTATTAGAAATTCACCCATAGAAAGATTTCAAAGTTTCATAAATCTCCTTAAAGGGTATTTTTGTTCAGAATATTTATTATCACTGGAAATCATGGGGAAAAGTTAATATCAAGTATGCTACAATGTAAACTGTAAGCTCTAAATAGACACTAAAACGACTTTGTGTCATGGATTTATACTGACAGTTAAGTGACAGCAATACTTAAATTCTTAATTGTGATTCACTGGACTTTGATCATATTTTCTGATCATAGTTTTGTTTTTCTCTTTGTGGCAGAAGGAGCAGGAAGCCTGGTGTTTAGCACAGCTGCAGCTCTAGTACTTGACATCTGCAATTGTAATGCTGGAAAATGGGCTTGTGAGATGTCATCAAAAGCACAGGTTCTCCTAGTAGTGGTGAAACTCTCACATGACTAAATCCCCAGGAAACCTTTTTTTAGTAAAATGAGATCAACTAAGGGATTTCCCCCCACTACTAATTCCATTTACCTCTGTACCGGTGAGGTAAATATATAGCAAAGAGTATTCCAGTACAGACTAAGAAATGCAGTACTTGAACAGGCCAGTAATTCAACACAGGAAGACATCTGCGTAGGCATCCAGATGCACACCCTAGAACAGAGAAGGGTAGAATATACAACGAGGAGCACATGATTGTACTATATTAGCCTACAGACAACTACCTGAAAGGCAGGAGTCACTATCTCATTCTCTCTTGATCTATTTAGCAGAGATCCATCTGAAAGTTTCATTTGTAACTAGTGGCAAGACAGAACGGGATAAAGTTGCTGTACTAGGAGATCTATATTTGAAGCAGCAAAAGTTGAATCTATTCCATTTTGAGCTGAACTACTTCTGAAAGAGGAAAGTATTCCTTTAACTTTGAAATTTTAATTTTTCATTTGTTTTATTGCTTCATTGTATGCTCCTTTAGAACTATAGAAGTGACTATGGGAACTAAAAGACCATAAGGCATGTCAGTAGACACAATCTCTAAGAACAGCCATGTCTTGGGAATCTCAGTGTTATCAATGTGAAATTCAGCATTTCTAAAACAATGATGAAAAACAGTTCTGAGTCTCCTTGTGATGAGCATCACACTGGAAGATCAATGTCATCTAGTTTTGCCTAACACTCACATGACATGGAATCAAATTTCTTGAAGATGTTTTTATTATTCTACCTTCATCATATAATTACCTGGTCTCATGAAAGAGCAGATGATGAATAGAAGATATACAATGAGCATTACAAATGCAATGAAAACTAAAATTTCCATCCAAATATAGTCTTGATTAAAGAGTTCATCTAAAAAAAAGGACAAAATGTCTTAAAGCCAATATGAACACTATAAACATCATCAATGATTTGGGAAATTGTTGATACTAAATACCCTTCTTCCCCTTAAAGTCCTGGAATCTGATGTCTGTGATGTGTTCATCATATAATATCCCTGTGTCAGATACAGTTTTGTTACCTTGTAATCATTTTAAAATATATTCCACTATGTTGGGCGGTGATGGTACACACTCTTAATCCCAACACTTGGGAGGCAGAGGCAGGCAGATTTCTGAGTTCAAGGACAGCCTGGTCTACAGAATGAGTTCCAGGTCAGCCAGGGCTACACAGAGAAACTCTGTTTCAAAAAACAAAAATACACACACACACACACACACACACACACACACACACACACAT
>JADRCD010225524.1:0-55891 GCA_019843815.1 Montemys delectorum | reverse complement strand
AATTCTGGGAACTAGGGTAAAAGAATCTGGGGAGATGGCTCAGTGGGTAAACTACTTCCAGAGCAAATGTGAGAGGACTCGAGTTCTGTGGGTCTTCAAAACCACTTGAGAAGTAGAAAAATGGAGAATCCCCAGAACTGTGTGGGTCGGCTAACCTGTAAAGCACACAGTGGCAAAGAAGAGACACTCCCCCAAACAAGGCAGAAGACAAAGGCTGGCATACCAGGCTGTGTTCTGGCCTTAATACATGTACCTTGACAACACACACACACACACGCACACGCACACGCACACGCACACGCACACACGCACACACTCGAGCGCGGTAAAAATACCTCCAAAAGGATTTAACTCTGAAAAGGTTAATTTGCTCTCCGTCAAATGAAGGATACAGATCTTATCAATTCCTATGCTACTGTATGTAGATGACTGCCCACAGGTTGGTATCTGAAGGGGCCTTGGAGAATCTCCTACTTCAGCAGGGATGCTAAATGACTGAGTTCAGTGCTTTGGTGTCTGTCTTTAGATGTTATAGACATTTTTAGATGCTAGACCTCAGACACACCCTGAACCCTGAACCCACGTAGGGAGCCTTGTGAGATTAAGGAAAGCAGCAGCAGGAGGAGGTGTTGTGCAGGTGGATCCTAGGATCATGTGCATGAAGGAAGGCTCCGTGAGGCCATCTTCCTGCCTGAGGTAGACAGTGGCCTCCTATGGCCTCAATTCCCTAGTTCATAGCATCACTGTCTTCTGTATTTGGTAACAAACCAACATTCTGAGAAACAGAATGCTGGCATTGTAGCTTTTTAGCCCCTTTGATCTAACAAGGCCCCTTCAGTGAAGCAGGGGGAGCAAACCAAGCGAGCACATGTGCAGAGTTCAGGGCGCCCACTCCCTTCACGTTCATGGCATCCCACACACAGATCAGGCCCTCTGGGCATTCCTAAGGGGATGGCATCACACACACACACACACACACACACACACACACACACACCAACTCAGGGGGGGGGGGGATGGCTCCATGAGCTTCTCTCTCAACACAGAAGCACACAGGCTACAAAGGGTGGCTGCCCTTCCAGGAACCATCACTGCCACACAGGACATCCTTGGGTATCTGTAAGGATACAAGGGAGACTGTACTAGAGACAAACTATGGAGACTCTCAGGCTGGAGCCCAGGGGAGGAAAATGCTCATGAAAAGAGAAAGGAAGCCGCCGATGCAGACAGACAGATGGACCTGAAGAGGGTAAAAAGTTATGCAGACGGGCTTAGGTGAGAGGCGCTCCATAAGTCCTCCAGTTCCTGTGAAGGAAACTGCAGGAAGCAGAAATAAACTAGAGCAATTATAAGGCCTTATTTTCCAAAAAAAAAAAAAAATGTGTTTCTGGCCCCTGTCTCTACAGTAATGTGAAAAATCACAGAATAAAAACAAAAAAAGAGAACCATTTATCACCTTCAGAAAAACAGATGGGGGAGCTAAGTGTCGAGATAGCTCACTAGGTTTACCACACAGCATGAGGACCTGATTTTGATCCCCAGCATCCATGTACAAAAGCTGAGCCCCTGACAGTGATGTCACACAGAGGAGGCGGGATCCCTGTGGCATGAGTGAATCCAGGTTCAGAGGTGCTCCTTCCAGGTAAAGAGCAATCAAGTAAAACAGTTAAAGATGACCTAAGGTCTCTGGGTATATGTATCCGCAAGACATAAGCACATGCGTGCACGCACACACATGCACACACGTGCCTCAAGAAACGACCCAGCCAGCATGTTTATTCACTCGACGAGTTCACGGGGAGATAATAACAAGGAGACCCCTAAGGCTACTGGAGATAGCTTTGCCCAACATTGGACTCCCAGCTCTTTAGAAATGTCACGTCTGCAGAAATGAATGAGCAGGGTGCCATATTCTCAATTTCCAGCAACACTGTTTAATATGGACCGTGCTAGCCATAAAGAACTGGTACCTGTGCTGTTTGCACACCGTGAAACCACAATCCAAGCATTAGTACCATTTACCTATCCAGTTTCAGAAAACTCCACTGTAGAACTCGCCTTGGTTCAACCCAGCATCTCAGAGCACTGCACCTTCCTGGCTAACAGTGAGGTGCTTCATGGCCCTCAGGACTCCCCAACACAGGTGGCATCCCAGGTCTGTCATCTTCTCCCCTCTACCAACATGACTGTAAGCCGCGCCCCTCCTTGGTCCACACACTCCCAGTGTTGATGGTCAAAAACTAGCCCTCATCTTGAGGCTTAGTGGGCCTAGTCTACAAATAGAATTACATAGATTTAGGGACGATTCGGTCTAATTTTGAAAGAAAAAAAAAAGAAAGAGAAGGAAGAAAAAAAAAAAGCAGTCTCCATAGATACGAGCTTTTCAACATATTGCTTTCCTGCTTTCTGTTTTCTTAAATGAGAATCCCAGTGCAGAAGCAGTGTATTTACAGGGAAACGGCAGAGAGCACGCCACCCAGGCCTCTGGACTGGTAGAGATGGCAGAGCTGTGTGGAAGAAGGCAGCAGCAATGTTTCTCTGAGGCCAAGCGGGAGACAGAGGACTCCATCTACACCAAGCTCACAAAAGCACTATAGCAAAGAACAGTGGTTCACCATTCTCACGATATGACATCTTCCCTCTCTTCTTTAAAACTGACGGTACTGAGGCTCCCTACCTGACTGGGAGGCCACAGAGACCTAAACCTGTTTCCCCGGCGAAGAAAGCAGTGCCAGCGCATTTCAAAGTCAACTGGTCAGGACCTAGCAAAAGCATCTCTGGTCACGAGCTCAAAGGAACAGAAGTAAGGGCTCTCTGGGTTCCGTGCACAGGAACTGAAAGCTGGAAAGGCCGAGGGCCTGCTGATGGCTGACATCGACAAGCGCCCACAGGGAATGTCAGTCAATCGTCAACAGGAAGGGAGTCCAACGCATGCCAGGACATGTCGAGTGAAATAGGCTATCAAAGAAAGACAACCACCATATAAGTCTCTATACATGTGATATCTAGAGTAGCCATATCACAGATACAGGGCAGAACACGAGCTCCCAGGAGCAGGAGGGAAAGAGAGAGAGAAGGGAAGGGTCAACAGCGGTTTAAACTCTTTGTCCAAAACACAAACTTCTGGGATGTCTGCTCAAGTGCCTGAATCTACGCTGCACTGCTGGACTTACATGCTGAGAATGGATAAGAAGACAATCTCTGCTGTGTGCCCATTACAATAATTAAACATCTCTATTTAAAAAAAAAAAAAAAAAAAAAAAAGAGGATGGGAGGGGAGGGGAGAGTTCAGAAGTAGAATTGCCTGGGAGGTAGAACACACATCTACCATGCATGAGTCTCTGGGTTCAAAACCACACACTACAGAAAAAGAAGCATTTTTTTAAAAACAGTCAAACTAGCTGTTCCTTACATGTAAATCAAGGTTGGTGTTGGATGAGAAGCATATTCCAGGTATATGCTAGGAATTCTTTCCTGCAAGATGGCAGGGCGTCAGAAGAGATTGGTTCACTGGATTTTTATAAGGTAACCACATTCCCTGCTGTAAATAGCCTAGAACTGTTTTCTCAGCTGCCTCTGGGTAATTCCTTTTCCATATCTGAACTGAGAGTCTGAACCGTGCAGACACTTGATTAGAGAAAAGTTTATAAATCATAGCAGCGCTGTGACAGTCATCTGGACCACCGCTTCTTGTCCCAGGCTCTACCCTCTGGGCACGTGGTGTGGCTGAGGTGGCTTCACTTGTTGCACTGAAGATGCAGGAGGGAAGGTGCTGGCCTCTAGTGGGCAGAGGCCAGGATCTATTTATTATCCATCCCATAATGCACAGCCCAGCCCACAACAGAGAACTTTCTACCCCAAACGTCAGCCATGAAAGGTTAAGTAAGACAGTTGTGGCTAGGCCTGAAGCTCTGAAACCAGCTTTCTATGTTCTTTATCCTTTGGCATAAGGCCTGAAGTGAGAGGCAGAGCAAGCGCTTTCAAATGCGCCAGGTTAGATGGGCATGGTGGCACAGGCCTTTAATCCTAGTACTCAAGAGTCAGAGACAGGTGGATTTCTGTGGTGAGGCCAACCTAGTTTATATAAGTTAGTTTCAGGGCAGCTAGGGCTACATAGACCATCTCAAAAAGCAAACCAAGAACACCAGAACATGCGAAATGCCAGATGCCAGATGCCAGAAGCCAGGCTCAGTGCTTTGGACTCGGTCAGCTTGTGGGTCTCTAGCACGACTGACAGGAGACACCTGTGAAGAGGGCGGGCAAGTTGCAGGTCCAGGTCAGTAGCACTGAAGGGATTTTATGGCTAGTGACAGTCTATGCTGTCATACTGAGTCCCTTCCCCAGCCACAGACAGGAACCAATTTTTGGAATTCAGGGAACAAATATATTCCATATGTTATAAAACTTACTCTTTCTCACTTTATAAAGTCTTCAGATCTGCCCAATGTTAACTGAATTAGGACAACCTTAACAACTCAATGCCTAATGCTATCGTTTTCAGAACCTTCCATTTCATGAGTTACTCTGAACCAACTCTTAACAATTTCTAAGCACTCAATATCTCAGAGACAGAGCTAGAAACATCTGCAGCTACTGTACTGGAGCAGGATGCTATCATTCTCTTGAATCAACAAAAGGCCTGCCTCAAACTCACAAAGCTCCTCCTACCTCTGCCTCCTGAGTGTTGGCATTAAAGGACACTGAGCCACAGAAACTTTTAACCATGCTTCAAAATCCACATCAAGCAGCGAGCTTCTGTAAGGTCCACTCTTCCTTGTCTCCTTCTCTGTCCCAAAGGCCACACAACGTCACCAATAGCACACATGACAACCTTCCTCAACTCATACTTACTTCCCTACAATAACCACTCACCAACCAGAGAAGATGGCTGGACCCAGAGATCCTGACAATCTCTGTACACAAGATGTGGTTCATGAAAATGTGTACGGAGGACAGAGGTTGACATGGGATTTTCCCTCAATTTCTTGTCTACTTACTTTTTTTTTCAGACACTCTCTTACTGAACCTGAAGTTTACTGAGACTGGCTTGAATGTCAGGCACTGGGATCTTACCTGTCTCTGATCCCTGAGAGCAGGGGTTATAAGAATAGGCCTTGGTATCTGGCTTTTATGGGTGCTGGGGATCTGAACTCCGGTCCTTGTGGTTACACAGCAAACACTCAGCTTACTAAATCATCAGCAGGCATATAAAACAAAGCCTGTCACCGGTTTCTGTCATATCCAGTAAAGCAAGCCTGGAAGCTAGCACACCATCCATAGGTGGTTAAAGACTTTTCCTTTTTCCTTTCTCTTCTCCCTTCCTCTCTCCTTCACCCCGTTCCTTCCCTCCTCAAGACACTGTCTCCTATACCAAATATCCCAAGCAAGTTGTAAGCTTGTTCTATAGATAAGGATGGCCCTTAACTCCTGTTCCTTCTATCCCCATCCCCCAAATCGGAGATTATAGACAATGTGCTACTATGTCCAGCTTAGGCAGTCATAGTGACAGAACTCATTGCCTCATGCTCGCTAGACAAACACTCGATCAACTCATCTGCATCCACAGCCCCTGCTATTTCTACACGGCAAAAATCTGTACCTTCAGGCTAGAGAGATTTCTCAGTGGTTAAGAGCACTCACTGTTGATCTTGCAGAGGACCCAGGTTCAGTTCCCAGCACTACACGGCAGCTCACAACTGTCTGTGACCACAGTTCCAGAAACTCTGACACCTTTTCTGGCCTTACACATGGTGCAAATACATCCATGCAGGCAAAACATTCATACACATGAAATAAATACCTACAAAGACAAACAAACAAAACTTTTTAAAAATCTATACGTTAAAGGGTAAGGTAAAATAGGGAAATAGGGGTGGTGGTGGGGTGACTGACAGAGGGCTGCAGGGTCTCTACTGATTCCACGAAACACCATGATGAACATAACTGGTAGAAGAAAGGGTATGTTTGGCTTACACTTCCGTATCACTGTTCATTACCAAAGGAAGTCAGGACAGGAACTCAAGCAGGGCAGGAGTGAGGAGACAAGAGTGATGCAGACATCACAGGGATGCTTACTGGCTTGTTCCTCATGGCTTGCTCACCCTGCTTTCTTATACAGAACCTAGAATCCCCAGCCCAGGGATGGCACCACTCACCATGGGCTGGGCTCTCCCATCAATCACTAATTAAGAAAATGCCTTACAGGTTTGCCCACAGCCTGATCTTACAGCCTGGAGGAAGGGGCCTGGAGTAGGGGACACTTGGTCAAAAGCTAAGGAAGAGTGTAGACAGGAAGAGAGGCCTGACTGGAGACCTCAGGCCTCCATGGTGAGGCAGAGCTCCAGCCCCAGAGGTTTCCAAGGCTCCAGACGATTCTGTCCATTCTCTCTAGAGGCAACCTTTAGTCTATATCTTACTCTTGAGCAACTATGAGAGACCCAGGAAGCTGTGTTACTCAGCCTGCCCCCAACTAGCTGCTGGTGTTAACCTGGCCTAGCTGGCCCAACTGCAGGTGTTCACACTCTGAGCGTCTCCAGAGTCCTAGAACTTGTACATCTCATCAGGTGCCCAATAATACTGGCTGGAAGTGGGACTTAAGGGACCTAGACCCTGATGGAGGGAGACTTGACATTCTTTTTCCAGCCTTCTGCCGGTTTTGTCTTGCCTTGCCTTGTATATAACTTTTAATGACAAACGGGAAGTATAGCAGTAGGCACTGAGTCACTAAGGTTCTCTCCTATGTAAATATCACCCAGAACAATGCAAGACTTAATGTCTAAAAGGCAGTCCATGGGAAAATTCTATAGTGCCTTTGGGACTTACAACACCTCAAGGAGGTTTCAGGGTAGCCTTCTCCATGTCATGCCCATCTCTCCTGATGTCATGCATGACTCCCAAAAGCAAAAGGCACCCCACATTTTGGACAGTGTTGCCCTTGGTCTGATTTCAAAGGGGAGCTGGCCCTACCCAAACCAGTTACTAGTAACTCCTTGCTCCCTATGAGCTGAAGCTTCACAGCGCTTCAAGATAATTTTCCTCTCCAACACCTAGTGCAGCAACTTCAATTTGGCACTGGTTCCTGTTAACGAACAGAGCAGCCTCGCCAACCACAGCCTCCAGCACGTGTACCCAACCTACTTCCCTATTTTAAATGCCTAATGATTATTGCTGTGTCTGAACACATCTGCAGGGAGTCGGGCCCACTAGGCTCTGCTCAGCCTACTCCAGGCCCTCCTACAGGGTACACCCTGAAAAGGCTCCAAGTGCAGACAGGTTAGGCGGGGTTGCTCAAGTCACAATGGAAGCTTACAACAATCAACGAGATTTCTCTCCTCTCTCTCTCTCTCTCTCTCTCTCTCTCTCTCTCTCTCTCTCTTTTGGAGAAATGATCAAACCCAGGGGTGGGGAACCAAACTTCCTGCAAGAAACCGCATCCTGAACAAGCATCGACCTCAACTCACTGTAAATAAATATTCTCTCCTTGCAGCACTTCCGTCAACTGTCAAGGCCCTGGCTCCAATCGACTTTCAAGTCCAAACAGGAAAGGGGAGAAAAGAGAGTGAGATGGCAGATAGGAGGTTTAATCTGTTTCTCGCTGCAGTTTTCATCGGTGGGACGCTTCCAGTGCAGCATGGCTGCCGGCCGCCTGGGACTGCTCGGGGACCCCACTTTTCCTGTTAACCTTCATAATTGTATTCATGGGGGTCCACCCCCAAGGCTGGGAGGACAGAAGCTCTTCCCTGGATCAGATAAGTTCCCAAGTCAAAAGGGCTGAGTGGGGACAGGCAGGCTGACTGGGTTCACAAGGGAGATGTAGGCCATACTTCTGATACAAAGTCAACCCCAGAGAGTGCAGGGAGGGGCCCCTGGGCACTGCTTTGTGGAAGGCTCCAGAATGGAACAAGTCACTGATCTCAATTTTCTGGACGACGGAGGTAGAGGATATCCTTTTCTAAGTGCACAATGTGACTGGGTGGAAAAAAACTTGTAAAGGCGGTCATTCGTTTCAATAAAGCAAGTGGCCATATCTCCGGGGTGGACCCAGCCACCCTTCACACTCTACCTAGGAGAAACCTATGCTGGGGAGAGGAGCACAAAGGCTGGCTCACAAGAGCAATAATGGTAAACAAAGGAATTCAAACTCACTTCTGCCTGCCTCGGAGCTGCCATGAGTAGCTAGCTAGAATGTGCGCCACACCATTGCAAGAGTTCCCACCCACATCAGAGGCAGGCAGTGGAAGCGGCAGCCTCTGGCATCTCGCTGCTAGAAGCCCCATAGTTCAGCCGTCAGATGTGCTGCCTTCTGAGCTTCCTGGAAAATAGCAATGTGTCCTCCCGATCCAGAGAACTTCTCAGGGACTTCTGAGATTCAAGGGGAGCTCACAATAGACTGAATTCACCCTTCTGTAAGGGCAATTCTTGGCTGGGTGTCCAGTAGCTCTCATTTCTCAGTTGTGTCTGTGTTACTGGGACAAGTCTGACTTAACACAATACAATTGAAATGTAGAGCAAAGGACGAACAAGCAGATGTGCGAATGGGGGGGGGGAGCTTACATGCGTGCACTAATGTAAACATGTATGAATCCAAGTGTTGGATGCGAGGTGGCTGGCTGTCACGAGGACTGAAGCAATATGTATCTCTTACCCTTCCTTGAGCAGCGTCAAGGGGCACCTTGAGAAATGGGGATGCTGTCACCCTCTGACTTGGTTTTTCTTTTCATATCAACTGTGGAAATGAGGCTCAGGGACGGTGGCAGCAGCTGGGGCTGGAGGAGGGAGGTGATATCAGGGGTGTTTGGCAGGCTGGGAAGAAGCAGGGAGGGTAATGAGCAGGCATGTTCAGGACAGCAGGAGTGGGTGAAACCTTGTAAACTCCTAGCAGACAGGACATGGCCCCGGAGCCTCTGCCTAAGGAGGGAAGCAGCCAGGCGGCTTCCCTGAGGCAGAGTAGAATGGAGCTAGAGACTGAACCGCAGGGCCCAGGGCACCTCCTGCCTCACACAGGGAAAAAAATTAAATTAATAAAAGTAAAAACGAGGCCTTGCGTGTAGCAGGGAGGTGTTATTAAAGCGCTGCAACGTCTCAGAGGGTCCTGTGAAGTCATGTTGCTACAACTCACCAAGAATTTAAAGACAGCATCATAAGCCTCGTAATCGTCCGGTACGCTTCTCTGCAGATCCATTGCTCCAACGGGATGCACAGCTTCCAGGAAGGTTCAAACATTTCAGGGATTAAGACAGTAGCTCCTTCCAGAGATCTCACTGCCAGGACTCAGCAACAACACCAACAAGGTCCCCACTCCATGAACCCTGGGGCAAATACCCCAGGACATCCATCCCTCAAAGGCAGCAAACTTAAGTGGCTAACGGGATCAAGTATCCACTGAAACAAATAAAGCAGGCAGGGCTCAGCCAGAAAATGGTGACACACGTTCCTAAGGGGACCACTTACGGCAAAAGCCACCTCACGGGCACTCTGATCGCCACACGATAGCGCCCACCCCTCGCAAACTATACTTGTCACAAAAAGCTAGAAATCCAAATGACCTCAGTAACTGTGAGAAAATGCTCTAATATTTCTATTAAGCCAAAACTCTATAAAAAGTCAAATATACATGTGTTTATATGACTGCATTTCTGGACACCACAATCTATGCCAGTGTCTATGTTGGCGTATGCACAGGCACGAGGACACACTGGCATACAAGATACACACATGCATCTACATACATGCATACACGCATATGTATACACACACACACACACACACACACACCACACACACACACGTGAGCGCCAGCATGTCTTCATATGTAGCCACTATGTGAGTTAGTCCTCAGCACCCAACATTATCAAGTTAGCTCACGGAAGGCCTCACTAAAAGCAACGTGTGCATCTGCATCCATACACGCGAAGCCAAAAGACAACCTTGGGCGTCATTCTACAGGCACTATTTTATTTTAATGAGGTGTGGTCTGTCATTATCATGGAAGCAGCTAAGCGGGCTAGGCTGGCCATACAGTGAACCCCAGGCACCTGCCTGTCTACATTTCCCCAGGGCCAGGATTACAAATATGCACCATATTTCTAACTTTTTAAACGAGTCTGGAGTTCAAACACAGGTTCAAGTGATCATCAGGCAAGCACTTGACTGAAAAGAGTTCTCCATACCCAATGTAGTTGGCAGAGAGGTGACCTGCAGATCTGGGCAGTGATGGGTGCTATTATTTGAATTTTAAAAAGCCTAAATTAAAGGGAGAAACCACACACCATCTCACTATTTGGAAGTCATAGATGGGTTGGGCCAGATGAAAGTCAGGTCACTGGAAATGCATCCCTGAAGGGGACACCAGGATCTCAGCTCTTCCCTGTCTCTCTGTGACTTCTTGTCATAGAACAGTGAACCGGCCTCTTCTATACTCTCCTGCCATGATGTACTTTATCAACACAGGTCCAAAGTACCAGGCCAAGCAAAAGTGAAGCAAAAATATAAGACAGAACAAACCTCTTTTCTGTATAAGATGTGTATCTCAGGCATTTTGTCACAGAGATGGAAATGGGACTAACATAACCAGTAACCAGATGCTCTGTAATTAAGAGGCAGGTTGGGGAGAAAGACCCCAGCTACCAGCTACCAGCTACCAGCTACCAGCACTAGAGTCAAGAGGCAGATCTAAGAGCTGGTAGAGCAATGGAGAGCAGTGGGACTCCAGAGCTCTAAAGCCAGCTGGCTTTAGTCCATCACACACACAACTACTTCAGGAGATACCAGACCTTCAGTGCTATACCAGTGGCCACTACATGGCTAAAGTAAAGACTTACTCAAGAACTGTGTGCATAAGACTCCATGCTGACAACCAGAGTGTTCAGAGAATGGAGTGCCTTGCCTGCCTAGGCACACGATGCAGCACACAAGCAGAGCCATTTTTTTTTTTAAGAATGCATCGGATGTTGTATCTCACTGCATGCTCCCCAGAGGCTGGCAGATGATGGTGGGTATCCTTCCTTCTCTCACACCCTCTGCAACATCACAGAGAAACTGCAACATTTCAGAATCAGCCAGAGTCAAGTGGAGACATGTTCCCTGGGGTGAACCTCCAGTGAGTCATTCAAACAGATTCAGATTTTAGGAAAGAGGCTTAGTTCAGACACATCACATACCAGCAGCACTCGGCCTCATGAAACCCATCAAGGATAGATGGCTCCACACAATACTTCCTCTCAAGGACAATCTGTTGCCAACCTCAGGGGAACCTCAGGATACAAGCAGCCTCCTTGTAAGATTACAAGCTACCCGTAATCTACCAAGATACTTCATGCCAAGACCAGAGTTAAGGACCCCCATCCCTTCCTGCCCACTGAAGCACATCTCTGAATAGTTTCCACAAAGAATCATACAAAATCCTGCTCAAGGCTGCATGCAGCATCTTCCCAGGGCACTCACTGCCTCCATGGTTCTGAAGAGAAAGGCTGCTGACTTATAAGCTCTAAGCAATCCTTAAGAAGAAAGGTTCCCACCCTACTCCTAAAAGGTGGGCTGGACCTATATGAGCATGACCCTGGGGAACTGGGGGGTGTCCAACAGGAGTTATGCAGTATGGAAGAATAGTAAGAACAAGTGCCTGGTTTAAGGGTCAGGCAATCCTTTCATCTGTAAAACCATGGGCAATAGGGAAGCTGACAAGATGAGACTTCCTGGGATGAAAATGAGGATTTAAGACCCACTCTTTCCTAGTAGATAAGGCGTCAGTGTTGGTCAGGAAGAAATACTATCCTTGCCAACTGTTTCACTGTCTGGAGTCAGGTGTTTATTACAAAGCTCTCTGCTTCATACCCCCACTTTATTCTTCCACAGTTCCAGAGCCAAATCAATTCTGGGTATTAATCCTCAGGAACCTGCTTAGCAAACTCCAGGCTGATAATGCATGCTAGCACACATCTTCTGGAAGGCCACCATGCAGCAGTGCTCAACTTAATAAAGTGTATGGCACAAGGCAAAACTCAGTTCTGGTGGGATCAGAGAACTAAGTATGTATTCTGACCAGCCTGGATGCAAACTGCTTTTTAGTTCAGACAGAGTGCCTGCCTGCCAAGTCACACTCATTCCACGGGAAGATGCTCCCACCCACGGTCATTTTCTATTGGCTAGTGACAGGAGAAGAAAGGGGAGAATTTTCCCAGCTTCAGCAAACACTTTTTTCCCTACTCGAAACAAGCAATCAGACAAATAATCAAACAACAGTAGGTCGTCCAAGTAGGTTGGAGCTGACTGTACCTACCATACACATTTTAATAGGGGAATTTACCCTCTGGGCCTTTAAAGTTTAAGGACGGCACCCAAGATCGAAGCTCCCTTCCCTCAATCTTGCATCCAAAGCCTTCCTGCCTTCCCTTCATCCACTATTAAAGGGAAAGGGAAATGAAATCCAGCTTCCACACATCAGTGTGTGAGGCAGTAACTTGCAAGACAGCTCCACGGCATGACACAAGAATGAAACTCTTTTTTTTAAAGTCCAGAATCTTGTGGCTAAGAGATGACCTCCTAGCATCTCACCAGGCCCAAAAGTGGCTCTTTGTTAAATCTGTAAGCATCTCAAGCTTCAACAACTGCACCTCATTCTCTCACACACAGGTAGGATTGATTCCACAAACAACAGACAATTCCATCAGACACCGCGATGAAACCCCACAGAAGAGCAGGAAAATGTGAAACAGAGGGAGGTCACTTACTGATCACATGATCTGACCACAGGAATCGAGGACTTATTTTCAAGCAGTGTGTAATCATTGTTTGATTAGACAAATATTTGTGGTGTTTTATTATTAGAAAAACTAAACAGTAATAAAATATAACTAAATATCACAAACCTATCGAATTTGGGGTAAATGAAAGGTTTTACAAATCTTAGAGATGCAACCTCAATTTTTATGTGTGGTATTCTTTCCCAAAGTGCCAGTAACGGAGTATTAAAGGTAAAGGGGACTTTTAAAGTAGCAAGCCTTTCCTACTCAAAAATAAAATCCTTTTTGAGGTTTCTGCGTTCAACTCACAAAGCCTCATTTACAAACAAACATGTTTCTAAGTACATAATACGTTAGAACAAGATGCAGGGAGGGCCAAGAACACACACCTGCATATTGAGAGTCAAAATGTGGATGCCTCTAATTCTCCATTCTTTACTCAAAGGAATGATAAACAAAAGACTCCGAACTGAAAAACTATACGTGTTTCTCCCTCCATGTTGACAATGTTGAGCTGTGTTTCAGTGATTCTCTAAGAAGTAAGAGGTAGGGGGATAAGTAGGGGGACCTTACCTTCTGCACCCAGCCATCTGAATTAACTATGGTGAAACCACAAACTCATGAACAACAAACAGCACACTCCCAAGGGCTGTATGAATTGGATGCCAGCTGTGCTATGCACATCTGTGTAAGTTTCTGTGTGCACTGAAGGCAGTCAGTGTGTCGGGATGTCTGTGTAAGGCTCTTGGCTCATAGGTACCTCCCTTTAATGGAAGGAGGGCTTCTCCATAGCCATTTCAAACACAAGTAAATAATGGCACCAGGGAAGCTCCCATGCAAACACCACAACCTGAAAGGTCCCTTGAAGAATTAAGTGATAAAATGAGTTAGTTGGGTTTCCCCCTCTTAAACAAAGGGAAGAATAAATAACTTTATAGAATATTTTCTCTCTCTCTCTCTTTTTTTTTTGAAGACCTAATTATATACTAAGCAAAAAGTAATTTTTCCCTCCTGCCTACGTTTTATGTTTTGGGCACTTCCATTTCATGTCCCTTGACACCTTTTCCAATAATCCATCTACTTGATATTGGAAAGCCTCACATGAATAAAACTTTATGGCACTACAGGCGTTTAGCCTTCCACCGACATTCCTGGCCTGTTCAATTCTGCAATTCAATCAAAATCAAATCTCAAAATCCTCTTGTCAGCCGGCACTGCTTTCATATGCCTGAGCCTTGTGTAAGGATAACTACATCCAATCTTCCCCCAAGCAGTGCTTATATTGTTTTATTACAGTTCAATGAGTGGAGTTCAAAATTACATGCAGCTGCCTACTACCGTGGTCGGCCGTGTTACGCATGGACACAAGTATTGCCCACCAGGCCTGAAATCACTCACTTACTGGCTGGCCAGAAAAACTGTGAACACTTCTTTATATGGAAGAGCATCCTGTCTGCTCGATCTAAAGAGGGTGATGTTAACAGATCAGTCCCTTTATAAAAGGATTGTGAGAGCCCAATGAAATGCGACGAGGATGTGCTCAAAGTTAAGCGTGTGGCTCGAGAACATAAAAGCATAGATAAACCTCAGCACGCGCTGCTTATCCTTAGAAAGCTTGTGAGGGAAGATAAAGAGATCCGAGTGAAAGGCATCTTCAAGAATTTTTATATGTGTTTTAAATGATGAGGCTTCATTTAAATGGTTCCTTTTTTTAATGCTCCCAATAATCTTTTCATTGAAACAAAAGGATAAAACACAGAGCCCATTAAAGACAATTTAACCTGATGAACAATATGGTAATTAAAGCACCAATGGCTTGAGGATGTTCTAATAAGATGGAAATGGAGGCAGGATGCGGACACAGCTTCAGAGGGACGTCGTGTTTTCAATACCTGGTCCAAAATATCAAGTGGTCGTCCACTATTTAAAATGCAATCAAATGAGGAGAATTACTGGAACTGAAAATGGTCCATTAACTACCATGCAGGTCCATGATAGTTAACTCAACCCTATCTTTTTGGGGGGTTGGGGGAAGTTCACTGCAAGAACTGACAAACCTCAAATAAAAAATGCATGTGCTAGCTTCCATCTAACCCTGGGCTAGTAACTAGCCAGGTAAAACAATGGCCTCCAAGGGTGCCATGTTCTCAAAGAAATGAGTCATACTTCTTTCTTGATGACAGTGTATAGCCCTACATGGGTGGTCAAAAGGGTGCCAAAAGGGTACAGATGCCCATGCAATCGAAAATTCTTTACCTGACAGGCCTCTCAAATTCAACACAACTGAAACCCCTGAAAGGGAGATTTCTATCCCTCTCAACCACTCCACCACCTTCGTTCTTGGCAAACAGTGTCATCAAAAGAACTGAGGAGGGAACATGGAAAGCTCACCTGTTCAGAAGCAGCTTGCACACTACAGAAATTAGACTCCATAGTTCAAGTATAGAGTTAATATGCATGACCAGGGCTCAAAAGCAGCTCTGGCTGCAGATATGTTTCCAAATATAACATAGAAATCAGGGATACACAGTCATCAATGCCTCTGTTTTGTCTGTCTGTTTGTTTTTAATAGCATGACAGATTCAAAGAGCCAACAAGGCAAGAGAGGAATAACTCAGAGTAGGTACGGGGGTGCATGAATTTCTAAAGCTAATGATACTCTCTCTACTATAAATGATGAGGCTCAGGCTTACTGACCCTCAAGTGGTCTCTATTATATTTAAATATCTGAGTGAGCTTAACTGTGAGGGACATGAAACACTTTCTTGACCTGCAGACACTGATGGAACAGGTATATCATCCACCCTTGCAATTATCTGAGATCTTTCTAATTGCTAAGAAAATCAGCAGATGCTCCTGAAAATACAAAAGCACTCCACATCCCGACCATGCTCCCCTCTTGCCCTTTTCCCCATGAATACAATGATCAAATCTCCACGACGAGAGCAGGTTTATTACTTAGAAGCATCTACTCTGCCTTCCAGAGTCTTGAAAAACAAGGAAAGTGAAAAATAGGGCTTACAGTCCTAACAACAGCTAGCTGGAACTCCTGAGCAGTCCTGAGCAGCAAGAACTTCTGATTTTTTTCTTGTTGTTTAAAGAGTCTATACTAGCCAGGTGTTGGTGGTGCTTTCCTTTAATCCCAGCACTCAGGAGGCAGAGGCAGGCAGATCTCTGTGAGTTTGAGGCCAGCCTGGTGTTCAGGATGAGTTCCAGGACAACCAGGAAACCTTTCATGGAAAAACAAACAAACAAAATGTCTATGCTGGAACAAGGAAATGGTTCAGTTGGCAAGATGCTTGCTACAGAAGTCTGAGGACCTGTGTTTGATGCCCAGCACCTGAGTCAATAAGTCATAGTGGCATGTACTCATAATCCCAGCAGTAGGGAGGCAGAGACAGGCAGATATGTGCAGCTTGCTAAAGTAAACCAGCCCTGGTGTACCGCGTCTGAGTAACCGCTGCGTTTGACCTCTTGCCTAGCCACAAATGCACATGTGTACACACCACACACATACATCAACATGCAAATATACATAAGATTATCCTCAGTTCTCAGAAAGAAAGCCAGCAAGCCAGCCAGCCTGCCTGCCTGTGTGTCTAGCCTGTCTTCCTACCCAACCCACCTACTTCCTCTCACATACCTATACGGCTCTTAAAAAAACAATTTGAATTTGAGCCCCATGGGATAGAAGATACCCAAAGTTACTTCTAGGCCAAGTTCCACAGTTTTATCACACACAGTGATGTGCACTCCATATTAGTGAATTTTGCCAAACTACCTACCTCTAACATCCTCAGGAAGGCAAATATGCATCCAGATGACATCACACTGAATGCCAAGGCCTGTTACATGAAGGAGAAAGCTCCTTTCCCATATGTATCAGCCAAAACACATTGGTTCAAACCTTGAAGTACCCAACCTAAGAACATACATGGTCTGGACCTCCCTGCATATATGTAGCAGATGTGCAACTTGGTCTTCATGAGGGTTGTGGACAACTGGAGTGGGGGCTATCCCAAAAGCTATTGCCTGTATGTGGGATATGTTTTTCTAGCTGGACTCATGTTTTTCTAGCTTGTCTGGCCTCAGTGGGAGAGGAAGTGCCTAGCCTTGCAGAGACTTGAATTGCCAGGGTACTGAGATACCCCCCACCCCCAGAAGAGAAGGGAAAGGGGGTGGGGGAAGGACTGTGGGAGGGGAGGACCGGGAGGTGGGCAGGGATAGAGATGTTAGGTGAATAAGTAAAAACTACATAAGTTAAAAACAAAAACAAACAAACAAAAAAAAAAAAACCAAAAACAAAAACGAAGCACAAGCTGTGTTGTTCAAGCAGAAGGTTGTGCGCCATTGTGTATCTTGAGACCCAGCTGCATTAGGTATCTTTACAATCAGGAGACTCCCAGTGCAGTGCACTGAGCCCTTTCAGACAAACCCAAAGGTAGAGTGGAAGACAGTACAAAACAGGAGGGGAAAAAATGTTTGGTGCTGGGGGCCTTTCAAAGCAAACTTCAGATGACCTCTTGAGTCTAACAAATGAAGCCAACTTCACCCTATACCCTTGCTGTCCACAGCCAGGGATAGGATTATATAATCTTTGCAACCTAGAACCCCATTCTCGCCTAAGAAAGATCCCATCTCCATAAAACACTGGTGACATTTGAGTTCACTTGTCAGAGTGCTCATCCAAAGAGCCAGAATCCTGAAGACACCCGCATTCAGATGAGAGAACTAAATTCTACTACGAAGGGATCAGAATGGGAGTCACTTGGGCTAATTCTGAAGGCCTGTGCCTCCACATGCTGTCAGTATTTTTGCCTGGGGTGGAAATGTTCACAGTTGCATTTTGCATTTTCACACTGAAACAAACACTAAGTCAGAGCGAGACCAGGGTGTTTAATAGATAACCAGAGTGGAAAAGAAGCACAGGACCCAAAGACTTGTTTGATTGTCTGAATATAAATGATTGCCCAAAATGATGATCCAGGTGCAAACTCAATCAGCAACAGGCTATCAGAAAGGGGCCCTCAGAGCTCCCAGGGACCCAACCACCAATCAAGGACTATACATGGTGGGACTGAATGTTCTGGCAGCATGTGTATAGTAGAGGATCGCAAATTCGATCATCTATAGGAGGAAAGGACCTCGGCCTTGTGAAGGTTTTGTGCCCCAGTGTAGGGGAATGCCAGGGCCAATAAGTGGGAGAGGGTGGGGTGACAGGCATGGGGAGGGGGAGGCAACAGGGGTTTGTTCTTGTTGTTTTTGTTTATTTGTTAGTTAGTTTGTTTTTTGGACAGGAATCTGGGAAAGGAGAAATTTACATGTAAATAAAGAAAATATCTAAAAAAAAAAAAAAAAAAAAAAAAAAAAAAAAAAAAAAAAAAAAAAAAGAAAGAAAGGGGCCTCACAAGAGGCTGCCCCAGACACTCCCAAGGTCTGGTCCCACATTAGACCTTCAATCCAAAGCTCAACCAAAGACACAGCTGGCATCCCTTTGCACAAAAGGCCTGCTCAGGAAAGTCATGATGCTACTAATCATGATGCCACTGACCGACCTGGGAAAGTCAGGTCTCTGCCTTCTAGAACACATGGAAGAGTTCTGTGGAGTTCTGTGGAGTTCTGTGGAGCTGGAACAGGCAGAGGCTTTGTAGAAAGTATAGACTCATCAAAGCAGAATCACTAATCTCTCACCCTGGGGTCTAGTTCCTGTTCTAGAACCCTCTGCATGTGGGGACCTCATCCATACTGTATTTGTAAGCTGGCTTCAAAATTCTGGTCACACTTGAAAAGGTATGTCAGAACTTCGACCTTGTCTCTAAAGTGAGGTTGGGCAGGGAAAGCTACTGGAGGGTTCATAGAGAAGACAGACATCTCTGTACAAATAGCCAAAAGCTTCAGAGGAAATGCGCCTTCTCCTTAATGCACATGCCTTCAGTACTAAACAACACAAAGAATGACAAACAGTTACGGGCCTGTCTGCAGGGGCCACACATCCTCCCACCCAGCAGTCAGCAATACAAAAAGCATATGCCACAAGCATATAGGAATGGACCCCTTCAAGAAAAACCAACCAGCAGAAGAGGAAAAGCACTCTCCTTAAATCTCATATGCACTTTGTCTGAGACTAAACCAACTAATTTAACAAGCGGCAATAAATAACCCGTTATGCGCTAGCTTTTAGTCATTAACTACCCTTCCCTCTTAATTAAAGAAATCTCGAAGACCGGCTCTCAAGAGGGTTCTAAATAACTCACTTAATGTTTAAGAAAGCACTGCTTTTGATACAATCTGTATGAAATGAATGATGGAAACCCTCAAGTGGTGGATGAGGTGGTATTTCAAAGAACTAATTGCAGCATGAGAGTGAGCGCCATTGCTTCTGGGTACCATTGTCATTTCCTGCTTTTAGAGGCCTACATCTCAGCTCTGGAATACAAACCCCAAAACACTTTCTGCTGATAGAAAGAATCAAAATGTATTTTTAAAGATTTATTTATTTATTTTTGATCATCTGTATAAGAGTGCATACGTGTGTGTATGTGTGTGTGTGTGTGCGCGTGATGTATATGTGTGTGTATAGTTGCCCACAGACATCAGAAGAGCAATCAATGCCCTGAAGCTAGACTGAGCCATGTGGAGTGAGCCATGTATGTTGGGAGTCAAATTTGGGGTTCCTAGAACAGTATATGGTGCTGAGCCATATCTACAGTCCCAAGTCAAAATATTTTAATACAATATTGTTATTAATTCACTGAGAACCTTCTATTATGTTTTTGATCAGTTCTAACTCCTCCCCTGACCTTCCCAGGCAGTGATACTAGACTAACCATCCCCTCCTAAGTTTGTGTCCCTTGCCTTTAATAATTCACTGAATACAATTTGGACTACCAACATATTCAAGTGTGGAGGTGTCCACTTAGCCCCTCTAAAGAACACTGCCCCCCACCCCACCCAGTCCCCACCCTGTACAAGCCATCAGCCAGCAATAGCTCCTCAGTTGGGGGTGAGGGTTAAGTTAAAATATCTTAGAAGGATGGTTTGCAAAGGATTTCACTCACCCTGAAGATAAGGCTTATGCCACTCTCCACAAGAAGAATTACTCCTGAAAGCTTCAGGTGGATATGAGGTGGGGACACTCTGAAAAGATCTGCTTTCTTTATTCCTTACTGCAGATCTCCAGATGTGTGAGAATGGTTTCATAAATACCACCATTTTCGACTAAAGGAAGTCTTTTTTTTTCCAACTGCCTGATTAAAGCATGACTATAATTTGACTACATTAACAATGCAATGATACCAGCCTTCAGCCAACATACCTTGGACAAAGGGGTTCCAAAAGGCACAACTAAAAGGTCATGCCAAGCTGACGGAAAGAGGCTAAGGCCTGTGGGGAGCCCAGTCACTTTTGCTGCATTATCCAAGCCTTTAGGGGAGGGAGCACCAACCCATCCCTGGCAATGATGCTGGGCACCTACTTCCTAATCAAACCCATTAGGCAGCCAGGCTTGCTGGATAGCACAGTACGTGGGCAGCAGGCAACGGAGGAAGAGAAAGAGCGGGACACACAAGTCTGGCAAAACAGGAAATTTGAGGAAACTATTTCTGAAATGTAAATAAGGTTTTCTGTTACTTTCATTACTGCAGAAGCAAAGATACTATCATGGGTGGAAGGCAGGAACCTCTCACCTTCCAGCATATGAGAGTGCGCTCACAGTGGACAGAGCTGCCATTTTATATGAGTGACTAGCATCAGAATACTGAATAAAATTGCTTTTAATTGCTCCCTCTACCACCCCCTCCCACTTGGCCCTTCACATATGGGAAGGGAACTATTCAAATCGATAACCATTCCTTATATACTACTTTAGTGATGAGGATAATCTGATTTGTCTTTTTGTGGGGAGGGAAGTGGGGGATGTGGCATGTGTATGTAGTATGTGTATGTGTATTATGAATGCAGGTACACTGCCTGTGGAGAATGTGGGGTGACACCCTTCATGGCTTTATCCCCTTGGGGCAGAATCTCTCACTAGGCTGGCCAGACAGTTCCTAGATTCTCCTTGTCTCTCCTGGCAGTGCTGTGGTTGCAGCACATGCATCCATGCAGAGCTTTGGTTGCAGGCACATACAGCAGCCACGCCCCATTTTTACGTCAACACTGAGGACTCAAACTTAGATCCTGTGCTTTCCAAGTGCTGTCACACACTGAGCTCCTCAGCCCCACATCTGCCTTCTTTAGCGCGAGGGGACACATAAAACTCCCACTTCACAGAAATGTTGTGAGATCCCTGATTCGTACAGTAACTGTAATACAGTAAGTGCTCAATATACTAGAGACTTTATGTTAACACCAGAGCAAATGGGTGTGGCCATACATGCCTATAACGCCTATAATCCCAGAGGCACACAGATTTTGCAAGTTGGAGGTTAGCCTGGGCTATATCACAAGTCTAAAATTGAATTAAATTAAAATAAACTTTAACAAAACAACAACAAAAACAAACAAACAAAACTCATAGTGATCCTACTACCAAAGTCAACCTATAAAATACTAAGGCCTCCCTTTCATCGGGGGCTTTATTTTTAAAGATGCCATGTTTGCAGGCTATTAGGGGCAGGGGGAGCCACATGTAAGAAAGATTGCCTAGCAACTTACCTCAGAAATGTATCTGTAACCTTCAAAGAAAGCACAACTCACACACACAAACTTTCTTAGCAGAAGAGAAAGATGTGGTTGGAGGAGGGCTGACAGGTGGAGGCAAAAAGCCCTCACTGGCTTTACACTGGTATGCTCTTAGAGGTATAATCCTCACTATGACACAGTCTTAGAGAATGGTAAAGAGAGAGAGTGAGGGAAGGGAGGAAATGGGGAGAGGAAAGGAGGTGGGAATCCAGGAGTCGGGGTGAAAACTATATCAATGTAGTCATATATATTATAGGTAGTCATATAATACATTCCCATATCAACACAAATGAAAAATGTTTAAGCCCAATCAAATAAAAGCCAAAATTCCTAGCCTAGTATATTTATATACACTTGGTTCAAATAAATCTGAACTTGGGCTACACACAGACAATTTTAACAGGTTAGAAGCCCTTCATTACACTGCATTTTTGTTATCAATTACCATGGCCCATGTCTACCCATAATGAGACACATACATCCTTTCTGCCAGGGTCATACATGGAAATATTCCTGGTGGCCACAACAGAGCACCAAGTCGACAAGCCATCTCCTCTGACCCCCACTTCTCATCCCCTCCACAAAAGGGAACCAGCAATTTGACCAAAGTGTCTGGTCCAAGTCATGAATGATAAATAACAGGGTATGCCTATTCGGAATCACGGTGCTTTGACAAATTCCTAGCTCACGCGCATCCAGCCATGGTGTATTTTAGTGTTTGTTCTCAGTCTCACATTTCAGCAATCAAGCTTTCCCCATGCTCACAAGCAGTGGTGGAAGCTGCTCAACCGCTGAGCAAAAATGGGCAGTTTATCTGATGTGTTCCACTAAGGCCATCGAAGACCCACCCGTAAAATACACTGCTATTGGTATTTAGTAGGAAGTTTGTTAGCCTTCCTGACACCAACGCACACCCTGCTTCCCAGCCCCCAAACACAGCACAGAACTCGGACAATTGGGTTAGACTCCATACAGTGCATCCCAACCACTACTGGCTAGGACTCCTGCACCCAGTGCCAATTTCAGGAAAATGAGAGTTCACCCCCTACCCCCTCCATTTTTGTAATCTCAGAGAGGCATAACAGTTCTAGAAACTAGCACTTCCCCCACTCCCCAACCCCCGCTACTCAGATATTCGCACTGCCCTGCATAAAGGGCTCACTCTTGCAAGACTCTCTCATTGATACTAGATTATCAAACTGCAACACCCTCCCTCCAAAAAAGCTCCAAAACATGGCCCCTCACAAAAAGGTGGAGCCCGGACGGTTTCTGTGTGCTTATTTGAGTGGAGCATCAACACTTTTGTTTAATGCAATGCAAATCTCAAAAGAGGGAGTTTAACCAGGAAGGAGCTAGACATATGTGTCTATATGCAGCGCTCATATACATATACCACATACATACACCACACTGACATTGGTTGAGATATAAGAGTCACCCTGGGCCAGAATGTTAACCACGTTCAATCTCTCCAGGCAGAACCCCACTTATTTATTTAAAAAAAAAAAAAGTCTAAACAAACAAAAGGTGATTTTTTTTTCTTAACTATTTGAAAATTATATAATATTCTGGTTCATGACCAGGTGGACTATTCCACCTCCCTCTCTGATTTCCTCCCTCACAGAGCCAGTAGAGGAAGAAGTAACAGGATGTAGCATTTACCTACCCATTTAGCAAATAATATAGAGGGTTGCCTGGCATCTGTATTCAAATGAAAATACGTTCCCAAGCATTTATTTCTGTCACTGGTAGAGACCCCACCCTGTAAGGAACACAAGCCTAAAGCAATCTTTTGCAATGGGCCATTTTACTTATTCTGCAATTTCTTACCCAAATTACACAGGTATAATTATTTTGACACTATAATGAAAAGAAAATGGGATTTGGGCACCGTGGGTTTATCTAATAACACTATTTCTTGCCAGACTTCACAGTACTGACAGCCACAAAGAACCTTGTCCATTCCAATAGGAAATATTTGATTTTACTGTATGAACATTATTTATTTTCACCAAGTTGCTATTATCAGAAGGGATATGATAGCTGAATAATAAAAATGAAATCAAGAAATTCTGGTGTTTCAAGGCTTTATTTTTTCCCCCGCTCTCACTTTTGACATTTTCTTCCCCTGGAGAGACAAGATAAAGTGCTGTCATAAATGGGTGACTTTTCTTGTCAAATGACAGATTTGATTCTCCATGGCAACCACAAATCAAGGTGCTAGTAGGAATTAAAGCTTCTCTTAAAAGGCGTCTTTATGTTTATAAAATGAATTTAAATTAAATGGGTATTAGGTACAGTCTTTACCTCGATGTATTTATTGACTGGAGAGCTTCCGATGGCGAGGAGCGCATTTGCATTTTTAAGGAAAGATAACATATTGTCCTGACAGATGTATAAACAAAGCAAGCAACAAGGGCAAGCTTCCTCCATGGCTTTGGAGACCCAAGAAGGGTGTACACACAGCCAGACAGGGAGCATGCAGGAAGTCTTTAAATACTGAACAAGGTGTAAAAATTACCTACAGGGAACAAGAGAGGAGAAACTCCCCTATTTAATTTCGTAACACAGCCTGTCCCTTATTCCCACTTACTAAATTCCCACTTCCCCTAGTTTTTAAAGATTTGTGCAATTATCTCAAACAACATGCCAAAAGACTATCTCTCTCCCCATCTTGCTTCCCTCTTGTCACAGAGATAGATTTCCTTCTAAAATCTCATTATCATAACAAATAAATATTTAATCTAAAAGAAATTATTTTAGTCCCCAAGTTCAGGCCCTGCAAAAATGAACCATTCACCTTCAAATGGTTTTACTAAAGGCAACACATAGGCATGCTTGCGCACATGTGTGTGGAGGAGTGTGGGTGTACACTAGAAAAGCATGTATGTTTTCAGAGCAGTAGGATACTGTGACACTGATTGCACTCTTTATGAAAAACAAAAGCTCATTAGAAGAGTCTTGGTTATGGGAACTTTAGCAGCAGGGCAACATGTTCTTGAACCCTGAAATAATAAATCACGTCTAATCTTGATACCAACAAACCCACCACTTGTCTGGAAGTGGGAGAACTTTAAGGTCACAAATAATATGTTCAAAGTGGGTGCACAGCTCATTTTTGGAAGTCAACAGTGCAGCAGAGGCCAATGCTGGCCAGCCTGCAATATAGACTGTCAGCAATGCCTTCACTCCAGATGACGTGTTTAGCCTGAGATGAAAATGGAGGAAATATAAGTCTTACACTATACACTGGTCATTGTGAGAATGCAACATTATACTTGGCACTCATGGAAGCTGAACCAAACTTGACTTTATGCCGACTTTAGTTAAAAGAATAGCATGGAAAACTAAATCGAATTCCCTTGCCAATGATTGATGACAATGCCTTTTACTGGGAGGTGTGAAGCCTTACTCAAAGGCTGGGGTCGGGACACTGGGAAACTAAGGCTGAACAAATGACTTTATATAGGATTTAGGGCCCCTAAACCTAAATGTGCAGGAGTTATTTGCAGGGATGAGGTGGGGTGGGTGGGTGGGTGAACGTTTGAAAAGGCTATCCGCTCAACTTTTATCAGTACCAGCTACATGAAGACAGGGCTAAAAGTTATAAATCTCTCTGGAGCTCTATATACAAAGCACATTTTATGGTGGGGTGAGTCACTCAGAACTGTCTATTTTTGTCACAATGGCTTTTGTTTCATATTAGAATAAAGTGGGCTGATGATTTTATTCTAGTTCTGTGTAGGAAGTCATACTAGCACTGAGTCAAAAGAGACAGATTGCCCAGTTCCAGGTAAACCCAGGGCTCACACGCCATTCAGAGGACAGGGCAGAAACCTCACATTCTTTCCCTAGTTTTATAAACACAAACCAAGGCCTTTGGTATCATCAAGCCTTTATGAGCAGTGTGCCATGGCAGAGCCTGCCATCTGCGCCTTTTCGATTCAGACTGAATCAGGGCATCAAGAGCAGGAGGCCGCCAAGGCCTTCCAACACACCTGAGCTCCTGTACCTGAACTTGATAGTGTCTGCCTTAGACAGTTCACTAGAAGAAAAAGAAAATCAAGGCTGGGGCTGCACAGGCTTGAATGTCAGCACCCACTGAATAAAATCAAGAAACACTTCGCTAATGCACTACTGGATAAAGCAAGTGGCCCATGAATAAGACCCGTCAGGGAAGGGAAAAAAAGGCAATGCTACTCGGCTGGAACAGAAAGTATTTACCATTCTGCTTGAGAGCAGGAAGGAGAAGAATTTATAAATCCATCTCAGTGGGCCAGTTGAACCTGGTTACTTCTGTTTAGATAGATGTTCCTGTCAACTCAAGAATTTCTTGAGAAAAATAAAATATGGTTCACATCAAACAGCACCTTCCACCTGTCTTCCGGGCTTTCCTGAGGTACACACAGTGTCCTGGGATCACATCTTTCTGACAGGCCAACTGTATGGGAAAATGTTCTTCCTATTAAGTTTGTAAAACAATCTAACATGTGAGAGCCTGTGTGTATAACATTGAAATTTCACCAAGTGGCTTCAGCCAAATCTACCACAAGCTTCGAGAATCACTTCGTTTGAGAGGAGGCACATTACCTCAGCTCTGCTCAGGATCTGCAAATCCCATCCAGTCCTGTCATCTGATGTCATATTCTAGTCATCTGATGAAGGATCATTTGAACCCATCATGACCCCAGTGTGGTGTTGTCAATTTCCTGGGCTGGACATTAAAGACCCCACAGATCCACTGATGAAACACGTTTATCATTCTAGTTGGCCACTTTTGTCTCTTCTCCAACACCCACACTCTGCCAGCCTACCTCTTACCCAGACAACCTCCACCATAAAAATCAAAGAACACCACAATTTTACCTGAAAGACATTTGCCTAGTTTTCCAGCCTGGCCTGACCCTTTCTTACCCTCTCGTTCAGCCACTCCCAAACTAAAGAATTCACCAGAGAAGAAACTATCACCAAACACCTGACTAGGGGTTCTGGGTATCTCAGGAAAGAATGACGTTGGGAGAGCACCCCGTCTTCAGGAGTCCCATGTGACCATGCTTCCTCTACAGCTTGACCCTGAGCTCCTCTGAGCTCATGGGAAATGGGCCTAATAACTCTCCCTTGCGGGGGTGCCGTGCTTTCAATTACTATCTGTAAAAACACTCTGTGATCCCCAGATGAAAGGTAGGGCTGTGTAAAAGCCCAGAACCAGAGGCTAGGGTGACTGCCATTATTGTGGCTCAACCCCTGGACACAACTCCCAGCAAATCGTCCTTTTGAGGCTTTGTCTAGCGAGGCCTTCCACACCTGGGAAAAGTCCTAGAACGCAATACATTTCCCACAGGGGCGTGGACTTTAGGAATGAGATTCTGTTGGTGGCAAGCTGGCACAAGCTGCCAAAGAGGAGCCAGCCAGAGCGGTACCTGAGCAGCACCAGGCACATGCTACCACAGAGAGACGCAAGTAGGGAGCCTTATTTCAAAAGGGCAAGTAGAGGACAAGCAGAAAAAGTAAGTAAGATCCCCAGAGAAGGCTCAGCTAGGCTCTATCACAGATGCCTACTAAGATCCACAGCCCCCTATAAGCAAGAGCTTCCCCAATCCTCCCCCCACCCAGTCCCTGAGACACATGGCAGGAGGTGTAAAGGAGATGGAAAGGCCAAGCCATTACTGTTCTATATCTGGTCTTTTGGAATTGCCTGGCTCCTGCAAGCTAGGGAGTCAACAAGCAAGTAATGGTAAGCCCCCTCCACCAGGCTGGCTTTTCTCCCCATAGTCAGGAGTCAGTCTGCCCTCTGTTCTCCCATGCCCCAGCAGGATGAGTAGTGTGGCCCTCTCAAACATCAGCTCAGCAGCTACTTCTGTGGGGGAAGCTATGCACTTTGATGACACTGTAATGGTGGCAGGTGTGCCAGGCAAGGTATTATACCTCAGCAAGCTCTGTGGAAGCTGGCAGACTTGAAGTCCAGTCTCTTCTCTTTCTCCTCTAACCTCCCAAGATGGTTTACATCTGCACCTTAGACTTCACATCTGTGCAATGGAGATGATAGTACCTGCCTCATAGGGCTCTAGCCTGTGGACCTAACGTTATTACTGGTACTTTGGACAAGGGCCGACTAGAATTGTCGTTCTCTTCCTGAATCAGTGCCACAAAGTAGATACTAATTCCACCTCCTGTCAGGAAGTGACAACACCAAGATAGGTCAGCTTGGGAACAGCCTTAACCACACATCCCAAGCCCAAACCTTGAGGTCAAAAGTAAAGCTACAGTCCCTAACACAGGTCCCACTGCCTTCTTCCTCCTCCTCAGGTGTAATCACAATCTGGCACATGTTGCCTCCGTGCTCCAGGAGGGGAGGAGAGTTCCTGAATGAAGGAACGGACCTATCATCCTCTTATCCTCCTGAAAGATGTGCCTGTCAGTAAAAACCAAACATTTGTAAAGCTGACGACGCAGGACATTTGTGTCACCACCTGTTGGAAACAGATGCCAGCGCATGCCATGCTTGCCCCAGACCTTCCCAGCATCCTCTGACGCCACATTCTGTCCCAAGATCCCTAAGCCAGGGCCTCTCCAAATCTTCAGACCTAGCCTTCTTTTTGTCTTTGGATTGGCAAAATCTGAACCGAGGGGAACAGCTAACTTTTCTCCAGCAAACAACTTCCCACAGCTATTTGTCAACTTCTGTCATTCAAAGGGCTACAACACAAATGTATATCTTTAATGAAATTCACAGTCAGGAAAAGTTGTCATCATCGAGTTATATCTGTTATGACATACATTTCATTTTGTTCAATACATAACAGAAAAGCTATTTAATCAAACAGAAGATTCTCGCTAAAATGACAGTCCAAGCAATGTCCAAACAACTGCTTATTATGCGATGTGAGTCTGACTGGGATTGGATTGTTTTCAGCGATGTTCCCCCTTCTCTCTCATTGAGAAAATAGCTTGAGGGGCTGGGGTAGCAAACGGAGGGAGACTATGAAGTGGAAAGCTACACGGAGGGATCCAGGAGTACAGGGACTGGAGTCCACCCTGGACTACCTTTTACCTTCTAGAAAAAGGTAAAAGGCATGTCAACATCTAGATGGCCATGAAGGGTATGGCTTCTTTGGGGGCCTGTGTCTGTCTTCTCCTTTACATACCATGACACACCAGGGACAGGATCAAATACAAAGGCAGAGCGCAAGGAACCACACCTGTGTTCTTCAAGGTAACACTCACCCTTAGACTCGTTGTTTGTTTCCCTTTACAATTTAATGGACACTTGTCTACAGTGATAAAGCCCAATGTTATAGTCTACAGCAGAGTTTAAAGGACAGGGGAGTCCATGACTGAAAACACATTAAAACTAAACAAAACAAATAACATGTTAAGGGGCTAACTTGATAGGTACTTGAGTTTGGGTGTCACGGATGGTGTAAGTTTGTAGGATATGAGAGGTGGGGAGAGGACAAGAGAAGAAATGAGAGAGGAGGGGAGGAGGGGAGAGTGGGTTGGTAATGCTGAGAAGGTACAAAGTCCTTGCTTTCATGTTCCACACAATCCCACCAACATAGAAAGACACCAACAGAAAAATAGTAGAGGGATGGACAGATGGAGTTGTGGATATAATAAGATAGGTGAGTAGATGGGCGGACAGACAGAATCCCTTCCACCTAAAGAAGAGATGACTGTTGAGTGCATCTGAATAGATTAATTACCCTGAGAGACAAAGGCCCACTGTCTTAGACTGTCCCTCCTCATTCTCGCTCCTAAGTCTTATCCCCAGTCCCAACAGTCTTTCCAATAAAGGAAGAGGCTACCTCTCTAAGACAGCTGGGATTGAACCACAGCTAAGAAATGTTCTGTGATCTTACACCAAGTTAACTGGTCATCGAGGTAACAATGAACAGCATGCCAAACAGCCCCAAACCTTTCATTCTTACAGTGATGGTCTGAGTCAAAGAAGAGCGGCTGGGACCAGGGATCTTTATATTGAACAAACAAGGAAATGTGGGTCTCTCCCACAGCACAGGGCTCCATAGGTCTGGCAGAAGACCCAGGAACTCATCACTTTGCCAGACTTCCAGGCAAAACCACAGATAGTGGAGAGCTCTAAGAAGTTTGGACCCTGCGATGTTCAAAGTCCATCTATGAGCTAGACATAATCTTCTGAAGTGGACTTTAAAATCAGACACAGCACTGGTTAATGGTCCACAAGGACAACCTCCAGGGTACTGACCCATTGACCCTCAGAGGAGCAATTTTTTTCTATATTTCTCTCTTTTCTGACCCCCTACCCCCTTTCCTCCCTTTCTTTCCTTCCTTGGTTTTGGTTTCTGTCACTGTCTTTGTGTTTGTTTATTTTGAGAGAAGGTCTCACTGCAGTCAGGCTGGCCTGGAATTCATAATGTAACTGAGGCTGCACCACAACTCACAGCAATGCTGCTGCCTCAGCCTTTCAAGTGTTGGGATTACATGGTAGACCGCCCACTCCTAAGTTCTTGAAGAATTAACAATACTTGTCCAGACAACTTCCATCTCAGGAAGTTAGTCTACCTCTGAACTCAAGAGTCAGAAAGAGAGCTCAGTGGAATGCCCTATGCCATGGTCTGACCTCAGAGAGAATATGCCACCTAGTCACCAAAGGCCTAACTCAACAGTAACCAAATGGCAAGTTGAAATAGCGTGGGACCCTGTGCTTTGACTTTCTTCTTGTCTGGTTTTTTTTTTTTTTTTTGTGGTTGGTTGTTTCTGTTTCTGCTGTGAAATAGGGTTTCCTCTACACATTCCAGGCTGACCTCCTACTCTTGATCAACCTCCCTCGGACTCCTTAGTGGTGGGATCACAGGCATGCTGCACCACACCTAATCTATGCTCATCACCTTGAAGGGACTCCAAAGTCTCACGTGACACACAGCTGTCCTTTACTCCATTGTTAAGGATCCATTGTTTTTGCCTTGTTAATGACACTAAGTGCCCGAGCACAGAAAGGCTTCATGAAACTTCCCAGCATTCCCCTCTGTATGATGTTCTCCCTCCCTTTAACCTTTCTATCCCTTGCTTACTTCCCTTGATGACCTCTCATCCTCCATCCTGGTCCTGGACAGGTCACTGACTCTTGGTACTTTGCTATCCTCTCCCTAAGTGGTCTGGAATCCCATGAAGTTTTTAAGGATGGCACCTCTCTGCTAACAGACGCATAACGGGTGTGGCAGGAGACTGTGAGGCTACACGACTGAAAATCCAAAAGCTGGAGAAGGTACAGGATGAAGCTGCCATGCAGGTCCTCCTGCAGGATGCTAAGCGATACCCCAGGAACTGTGCTCCTGAATGGCAATTAGTTCCTACGGATGTCTATGGCCTGTGGAGTCCAGACAATCCTGAGCAACTCCACTTTGCTCTGCTGCTGCTGCTGGGTGCTCGTTTTTAAATGGTAATATCCAAATCAGAGAGGAAATGATAGTGTTCCAACCTAAATGGCACACATTCAGACAGACTAAGAAAATAACAATAAAAGTGTAAATTTATTCTGCATGTGTGATCATGACTACCATTACATCAGGTTCCATATATGCCCAGCCAGAATAAATATTAACCCATTTCATAAATGACTTTATCCACATTTGTGGATAGAGCTCCACCCAAACCCAAAACAACACGGTTTCCATAGCAACCAACAGATTTCAAAGAGGAAAAAAAAAATGGAGAAGACTTCAGAACACAGAGCAACCAAATAAAATAGCCAGTATCAACAAAGTATGTCAGCAGTATTTAAAAGTATTCAGTGAGGTCCAGGCTGTAGTTTAATCTCTTTCCCAGAAGCCAAGTACTCCTAAAGTCACCTTCTCAAAATTCAGTCTTTCCTCAAAGAAACAACTGCACAAATATTTCCATTTTAACTGAGGAAAGAAGCAAATTTGAGTCATTCCTGGGGTTCGAGTGAAGTACAGGAAGGGAAATCGTTCGTGTCCAGCAAGTGATTCTGCACACACTGAAATGCAGGGGATTACAACTGATAATTTTGCATTATTACTTCGCCATGTTTTGATCATCCTATTAGCATACCTATTCTCTTGCTGGGTTTGGGGGAGATGGCAAAAGCCACAGCTGAAAGCCAGGATGCTCACAACCTTGGATGCAGTAGCTCAGTATCAGACCTGGCATGGAGCTTTCTCAGTAACCTGAGTCAGTGAGCCACAGCCACACAATTTGTAACGCCTTATGTGAGAAACCTATATTCAAATTCAAAGCAATGCCCACAGGGATCTTCCTCCTGTTGGGCCACAGAGACCTTGGTGAACTCTACTCAAAAATCAATCAATCTTGCCTCTCCCACCACTGACTCCTAATTTCAAACAATCACACATTTTTGGTTTTCTCATTTTTTTTTCTTTTCAGCAATTAACCACTCCTAAGATGTGAAGGGTATTTTGAGCCCTTTTGCCTGTTATCTTCCTGAAAGAAGTTACAAAGTGACTTGGGTCCATCCCACATGCTGTCTGAGTGGGTTGGCTAAGTGTGCCTCTCTCATCTGGCAGAGTCTGTTTCCTGCCTGTAAAACATAATGAAGAAAAGTGTCTCCTACCTTGTAGAGATGTTGCAAAGGTAAACTGAGCAAACTCATGCACAATGCTTAATAAGCAGCCTAACTCACAACAGAGGGAATGGTGTTCCGACTGCTACTACGTATAAGTGATCAGTTCTTCTCTTAATTATTAGTTATATCTGGTTGGCTTTCCAGTTTATTACTGCGGAAAGCAATACTGCTGACAACATAGCTTAGGGAAAGTATGCCCGAGAGTAGCCACACCCTCCACTGGTTCAGCACCAGCTGGTCTTCAACGCCATGTGTCTGGTAAGAAGAACCAGGCAACCATTGGGCATGATTTTGTCCCTTAACATTCTCAAGCCTCAATATCCTTACCACTACCATACCAGGAGCACCTGACGTGATAATGTGAAGAACTGTGGCAAGGATGAACTGAGAGGAACCTTGAGTAGGACTTCACACCCCCATACCAGCCTGTTCTAGTCACTAGAGCTGCCATGGTCACCCCTGGAATGGTTTTGGATAAGAACGGCTCCCAGAGGCTCCTTTGTGTGTTTGGGGAGTATTAGGAGGTGTGTTTTTGTTGGGGAACGTGTGTCACTGAGGGCACGGTGATACACAGTCTTTGAGGTTTCAAAAGACTATTCCCAGGGATCTCCTCCTTTGGTTAGAGATGTTGTTGCTCCCACCATGCTTTCACTCTCCTGTCATGGACTCCAACCAACCCTCTAGAACCATAGGCCCAATTAAAACACTCTCTTTTATAAAGCTGCCTTGGTCATGGTGTCTCATCATGGCGATAAAACAGAACCTAAAACTTTTAAAAGTAAAACACTTTTTACTTTCTAGCCTTTTTCACGAAGGACGCAAATTTACTACAGGGCCTTAGAGCTTAGCCAAAGGCACACCAACACGGCACTCTTTTCAAGTCATAGGAAGGATTCACTGCATTCATAGTTCCTGAAAACATACAAGTTCAAATACTCAGGGACTAATAAGAAAAGGTAAAAGGAAGACCATTCACCATTGAATCCATACTTCCAAGCATCCAGCATGTTCTCTTCCAGTGCCACCTGAGTCCCCACCCCATAAGGACACAGCACAGAGATGTGGCTCTATGAAGTATGGCAGTGACCAGAGCACAACTCACTTTAGTGGCTCAGTGTACATGTGACAAGGCTGCAGCAAACATCAGGTGACTCCCAAGTTTAAAGATTTATTGGAATTTGCTCCACAATCCTATTAGCAGTGTTTTCCTGTCCCTTTCCCCACAGTGTGCCTAATGGTAGAAGATGCACAAAAGTAATTACATTTACACTTCATGATGAAGTCCCGAGTCTCCAAAAGCACATGCCCAACCACACTTTTTATTGTTTTTCATTATGGGCTGTGTGCTTCATTGCCTTGAGAGCCATATTTTTTGTCGGGGGAGGAGGTATAAGTAGGGAAAGCTGATTTTGTGGAGGATGAAGCATCACGTTGGGATTGTGTGCCAATGCAGGATCACTATCACTGGATTCCCTGAATTCTGCCATTTCAGTATGGCACATTATTCATAACAGGGAATAAAGATTTAAAATAAGTGGGGGTATATGTGTATACACTTGCGTACATATGTGCAAGTGTGTGGAAACCAGAGGTCAATTGTGGGTGTTGTTCATCGTGACATTGTCTGCCTAGCTTTTTTGAGATTGAGTCTCACACTGACCTGAAATTCACTAAGTAGGATACTAGGTGGGTTATCCAGAAAAAAATCCAACTGTCTCCACCTCTCCAACATCCCCATGCCTGTCTTTTGAATGTGGATCTGGGTAATGAATGGAAGAACTCCTGATTGCTCTGTTAGCTCCTTACTAATTGAGCCTATTCATTGAGTATAACTCAGACTTTTAAAATATACACTATAAAGCTGTTTACACACAATCACAACTCCCAGACATACAAATGTGAGTGCAAAAGAATTGGAAAAATCTGGCTGATCCAAAAGAACTCTGCACACATGGGAAGAGCACTCATAACCAATGGCTCCTCGCCCTGCATGCTCTGTTTTAAATTAATTAAGCATATAAGAACTGCTTCCCTTTAACACACATGGTTCCAGAGACAGAAAGATGCTAAGCTTGAGTGGAGTGACTTCTTCCTATGTCTCTCAGAATTGTGACCCCGAACAAGCTGGGTTCCCCTTGGTAGTAAACAAGGGAGGAATTCCAGATCGGTGTTTGACTCATACCAAGGTGTTTTGTTCATTAAGATGTTTTCAGCCCATAGATAAAGTGTGTTAGAAGAATGTGGAAATGGAAATGTAGACTGCTTCCCCTCAAAGTGGGAAGACACAAGTAAAAGCCAGTCCACATAATCATAGTGATTACAACTTGGCTGACCTCTGCTACCTCCACAACTGTTGTTTATGTACAATGCCTAGCACACAGGCACTGCACAGATCCATGCCCTCAGCTCTTCCTAGGAGTGATAAAGACAGGCATTTTCTTTTTAAGAATAGCAAAATCAACAGGACAGTAGTGGTGCATGCCTTCAATCCTAGCACTCAGAGGGAGAGGCAGAGGCAGAGGCAGAGGCAGAGGCAGAGGCAGAGGCAGACAAATATCTGTGAGTTCAAGGTCAGCCTGGTCCACAGAGCAAGTTCTAGGACCAAAGACTACATAGATCCTGTCTCAAAAAGATAAGAATAGCTAAATGATTTATAACCAGGTTAGAAGGTTAAGATATGGGTCAAAATTTGAACCCAGAGCTCATTCCAATGTTGTTCTCCACCTAAGGTAACAGAATGACTTCAACCCTTGCTCTCTGGGCAAGATACAAAAAGAGAGAGAAAAGCCAAAGATGCTGCACAGTGCCTTAATTAAAAGGGAGGCAATGTATGAATGAGTTATTTTATTGTAGGAAGGGGAAATATGCTAGTTGAGTGGAGAGTAGGAAAGGAGAGGAAGGAGAGAGAGAGAAAAAAGAGAAGGGAGAGAAAAGAGAAGAGAAAAGGAGAAGAAGAGAACAAGAGAGGAAGAAGGGAACAAGAGAAGAAGAAGAGAACAAGAGAGTGAGGGAGCAAGAGAGAGAGGAGGGGGCAAACCACCCCTTTTATTGTATGGGGCGTGGCATGCCTGGCTTGTGGTCAGATGACTGTGTGTAAGGTCCAGCTAGAATGCTGGGAGTTTGAGGCAGTGTCTGCCTGATAGAGCACACATCTCCTGCAGGGGCAGCTGTGAGGGGTCTGGGCTGAAATCTGAGCCATGATCTCAGGAGCAATTCACCGAACACCTTCCGTCCCTTTGAGCAAATGCTCAGTAGGTCTCCAGGTTTCCAAGTGGCTCTACTGGACTCTGGACTCTACTTGGGCTCTGTTGTGCCCAACAATGCACAACTTGATGTCAGAAGTAAACTTTGGAGTGAGGTATCTTAATAAAATCTCAAGTGCAAAGTCTTTCTCTCCCTGGTGTGGCCTCGATCCCTCCCCATCTTCTGCCTGCAGTCCTAAAGGTGCTCTGTACTTGTTATTGGAGAGCCTTCGAAGGCCCACCGTTCTGATCTTCACTTAACACACGAAGAACAATCTCAAAGCCTAAACCAAGGGGAACCTATATATTCAGAAAGTGTTGTCACAAACATTTGAAACCTTATTTATGTTAAAGAGATGGATGGAGCACAGCTTAGTGGATGAGCATTCAGCTGGCATGTGGGAGGCCCTGTGCATCGCCAGGACCAGAAAACCACACATATAATACACACTTCAGTGTCCATATTTATACATATATGATATACACACACGGAGCATTTTATGGGAAGCATCAGTTGGATCACTTAAATTATAAAAGCGATATCCTTTCCAACAAAAATCATCAAGAAAAATAGAGATACAGCAGAATGTACTTTCCCCATTTTAGGAGAAAGCCTTATTACTCAGATATAGAACAGTGGTGAATGCATCCCTGTTTAAGACACACAGGTTTACATGGTGAGAGGTGTACTGGCTGGTTTTGTGTGTCAACTTGACACAAGCTGTAGTTATCACAGAGAAAGGAGCTTCTGTTGGGGAAGTGACTCGTGAGATCCAGCTGTAAGGCATTTTCTCGGTTGGTGATCAAGTGGGGAGGGCACACTGTGGGTGGTGCCATCCCTGGGCTAGTAGTCTTGGGTTCTATAAGAAAGCAAGCTGAGCAAGCCAGGGGAAGCAAGTCAGTAAGGAATATCCCTCCATGGCCTCTGCGTCAGCTCCTGCTTCCTGACCTGCTTGAATTCCAGTCCTGACTTCCTCTGGTGATCAACAGCAATGTGGAAGTGTAAGCTGAATAAATCCTTTCCTCCCCAACATGCTTCTTGGTCATGATGTTTGTGCAGGAATAGAAACCCTGACTAAGACAAGAGGGAAGTTTTTAAACAAGTAAATAAATAAATACATATATTCATACATACATACACACACACACACACACACACACACACACAGGATACTGTGTAATAAAATTCCATATCACTACATGATTGTCAACAACCTGACTCTTTAAGTAGACAGGTCACACCACAGCATATAAGAAATGGAAATGACTGAAATTGATTTGTTTATCATCAGATGATAATAAGTAAGGGAGTATTTTTAGTTGTTATAATTTATGCCTGATAAAATGAGCTGGTTTAGGACACACTGTACCCCTTTAAGAACGGGAATTGTGATTGTAAACCATGATTGCGAGACAGGTTCTTTAATGGGGCCACAGAACAAAACTCAAAGGCGAGCCACACATGCCATTTGAAATTTTCTGCCATCCGCATAAAACAAAAGACAACAGGTAAAACTGCAGATGATACAGCTCACTTAGCAACATCCCAAATCTTCTCCCTTCATCACACGCTGAGAGATCTTTGAAACAAATCCAGGGTATACCCTCCCTCTCAGCCACCTCACTGCTACCGCCACGCCGCACACACTTTAAGCACCCCAAAGCCAGTTGGTCTGTAAGAAGTATTGGAAAATGCAGTGACAGTGGATCGTTTTGCTCTATCTTTAGCAAAGAAAATACCTAGAAAAAACCCAGCAGGTTCTATTTCAGAGAATTAACAATATCATAAGAGTTGGCTCTATTGACAGGGGGGGGGGGGGGTGTCATGTATGCATGTGTTTATGAACCAGAGTATCCATTCACAGGTATGTTCACACACATGGAGCACAGAGGACAACCTCAAGTATTAACTCCTCGGATTCTGTTCACCTATTTTTGATTTTAAGACTGGCCTGAAACTCACCAAAAAGGCTAGGCTGTCTGTCTGAGAACTGTGATGGATCCACCAGATCCACCTGTCTTGGCCTCGCAGAGCTGAGATTTTAAGGGAGCACCATTAAACTTTTTAAGTGGGTCCTGGAGATCAAACCAAAGTCCTCATGTTCACACAGCAAGCATTTCATCGACTGAAACATCCCATCCACCATCTTCGCTTCTACAGGCAACTTCTCTACCAAATCCAGACAAGGATTCTAAGGAAATCCTATAACACACACAAGGCTTTTACTACCAAAACTGTAACTATCTCCTTAAATTCAAAATAAAACTAGCATTCGGTCGGTGGTTAATCAGACCTTTTCTGTGTATCTGGTTTTTTGTTTTGTTTTGTTTTGTCTTTTTGTTTTTCGAGACAGGGTTTCTCTGTATAGCCCTGGCTGTCCTGGAACTCACTCTGTAGACCAAAGAATATCTGTTTTTAATGGAAGGTTTCTGCTCCTTATTCTGGTTCTCAGTTCAACAGTAAGTAGTTAAATCTATGACATTCCCTGGGAACCCAGCACCTTAAGAAATAACCTCATAATGAAATTACTCAATCTAAAGGAAATTTGTTGACACTTACCTCCTTTTTCCACTTGAACTTGGTAAGAAACACCTGTGGTTTTCAAAGACTCATGTCTAGAAATGGGGGCTTTTGTATATCACCTTGAGCCACTATGGTGGACACAGTGTCTTCTATGGTAATTCTCAACCTTCCTAATGCCTTGACTGTCTAATACAGTTCTTCAGGTTGTGGTGACCTCTACCCATAACGTTATTTTCACTTTTACTTTATGATTGTAATTTTCTACTGTTATGAATCATAATGTAAATACTCGTGTTTTCTGATGTCTTAGGCCCACCAGAGGGGTTGCAACCTGCAGGCTAAGAACCATCACTCTAACAAATTTACACCACGGACATTCTGCAGCAATGGTGCATTAAGGAGGGCAGGACCTGGTACTCCCCACACACACCCAAAGGATCCAAGAAAAACACTATAAAATTCCGCAGCTCCCAGTGAGATGCAAGGTTCAAAGGGCTGGGAAGGTCCTCCGGCTAGGCAGACCCTCAAATTCTGAACACTTAAATCCCTTCTCGTTTCTATGGAATTTGGTCCCAGTGTTGGTCTGAAGAGTGCTGAAAGAATGCAAAGCTCTCATATTTAGATGTACAGTAGAGTGAGAAGCCTGGGGAACTGTGAGCATGCTGCCATCCCTTGGCTCACAAGTCCCTTCTCCTTAATAAAACACACCTTCAAGAGCTGTCGACACTCATATAGGTAGAACTCAAAGCAAATGCTTGGCATTTTGACTCAAATAATCAGGTAGGCAACCTCAACAAAAGCAGTTCTGAACCTGTACAACCAAACTCCACTGCAGATGCTCCTGACATCCAAGGAAATACCGCTCTCCTGCGATACACAGCACGGCATCTGTACCACAGGACTGATGACTATATCCACCGCACATGACCACAAAACCTCCACTGGTAACATCCCACTGAAACAATGCTTATTCAGACCACGCAAGGAGAAGAGAATTGCAAGGTAATTTCTAATACCGAGACTCTCTATATAACAACATCAACTGAAGCAGATCTCCCAAATTAACTTTCCAAAATGATTAAGGGGAAATGTGAAACATCACAGTTTATACAAGACAAGAAACATTTGGCTGCAAATGGAATTTATAATTTTGCTAATTAAAAATTATCCCATTTTCACTTTGGATCCATCACTGAACAGAAACAGGAATAACCTTGCCATGCCAGAAACACAAGCAAATGATTAAAGTTCTACTAAAAGAGAAAAAAAAAATCTTTAAAAGTTGGGAAAACATTTCATTAGGCTACAAATCAAAACCCGTCTGTCCTTGACATCTCTTTAATGTCTTCCAGATTCCACATCAACTTTTTTAATCACTCACTGAATCACTCAGAAATTAAAATATGTTAAAATACTATCCATCTTGGGCCTCTAAAACAGTCCTTTGATATAATAGAACCTTTAGACCCCTATATGAGCAATAGTCACACACTACCCTGACTCTGATTTATAGATTCTATATATTTCACAATGAGAAAAATAATATTCCCAGAATCATGCCTTCATCAGTAAATCTTCTACATGTGAAGAATATAAATAAATACTAAAAGGGGCCACCGTGAACTCTCTCCTGTTACATGTGCCAAGTAGACGTGGATGTAGCTTGGATTAAAAATAAAAATCATTTTCAAGCTTCCAAGGTGTTGGCAACAAAATATGCTTTTCAAAGGAGAGAGAAAGAATGTGAGTGGCAAGAAGGTTGACTGATGAACAAGTATTTCTCTGCAAAGCTAATGAAGGCAATGTTTACAGCACACGCTTATTTATTTACGCTTCCCTTCCTCGAGCCCTCCATGCGCCATGGGCGTCAGTGTTCAGTAATGGCACTGAAAAGCCCAGAACCTTCCAACTGCAAGTTACAGTAGTCACTGTGTCAGTGGAAACAATGAGTCACAGGCGTTCAACCTGGGATGAGCTGTGACAGCACCTCACATGTGTCACTGGGGTGTCATGTGACATGGCTGTTGCCATGGTGAGGCTCCATGTTCAGGAAATGTGTTAAGTATCATAGAAGGCACCCAGCCATCCCTCAAGATACTGTACATGCCCGAAAATGTGCTCTGAAATCTTCCTACTGCCACTATCACTGTGATTGGCTTCCTCTCTGGGACTGGAAGGGAAGGCAAGCCACAAGGAAGAAGCTGAAAGAAAATGAAGCAACCATTCCTGGTGTCAGGGAGAGGAGGCTGAGGATGACAGAAGCTTTAAAACAATAGCTTCAAATAGTTTCAAAGAATAAAAATCAACTATGCCCAATATGAGATTATTTTGTATTACAAGTACAATTTTCAAGCACTAAAACAAAGGGGAAAGCAAAAAATATCACAAATGGTATCATTTTTTAGGCTGAATGAAGAAATTATACAATTTAAGTATATATGATAAATAGTTCTGGTCACATTCACAAAAGAAAGAATGAACAAATAAACCAATGAAAGAAAGAAAAAAGAAAAAGAAAGAAATCAAGTAAAATAAAACTCTCCAGTTGAATTTGTCTAAGCCAAGTCTCCAAGTCAACCCAGGCAGCATTGCTTTTGACATCTTGAAACAAGAAGCGAATACTCACAGACTTCCTGTCATGACCATGAAGGAACTGCCTGGGAAGAAAGGACGGGACTCTGACCCGCACTCACTGAGCCTTTATATTAGGGACTAGGTCCATGGTTATCACTAAGACTGCCTCCCAGGTGCCTGCCTTCAAACAAACACAAGCCTATTCCAGCAACGGGAGTTTCAAAGGGAAGTTAAGACTTAGCAGCAGACTTTCTGGATGCCAGTTTCCCAGATTTGAAATTTAGGAAGTGGGTTAAGGATAGTCAAAACATTTCACTTCCAAATGCAGAAGATGGTTTTGCCAGAAAAAGGCACCTTTAAGTGAATTACAGATCAATAATGATATGCACAAAATCTGCTGGGACCCTGAGATGCAACTGAGATGGTCTTGGGACACAAAAACCTACACAGGACAGGAACAGCAGGCAAAGTCCGGTCAGCCTCCAGAAGATCGGAGAAGGACCTCACATTGCTAACAGGTTATCATGTACAGGAGATAGCATCTGTAGGAACACAACACAAAGAATTAGGAGGAGGAGGCTTACTGGTGGCAGACTGGAGCCCAGCTTTTAAAAGAACTTCCTAGCTCTAAGGCTCTGCCAAAGACGTACATCTATAATCTGTCTCCAAGATTCAAGGGCTGGAGAGCTGGCTCAGCAGTTAAGAGTTCTCGCTACTCTTCTAGAGTACTGGTTTAGTTTCCCAGCACCCATGTTGGATGGCCTACAACCACCCAAAGCTCTAGGGAATTTAATTTCTGGCCTCCATGGTCAAAAGCACATGTGCACATGCACACATAAACACACACAGACACACACACAGACACACACACATACACACACACACACACACACACACACACACACACCAAATAAATGTAAGTCTTAAAAAGAAAATTCAAGTTTACCATACCTACAGTTATTCAAATACATTGGGGTCCACACAAGACTGAAGCATAAAATTCACATGGGGTAGAAAGAAGCTAAGAGATTCATCCTCACACTGAATGTAGAAATTACAAGGGTCTTTGAGTGTGCTATGGATGCTGAGATAATCACCTGATGCAGACAGAGGCAGGCAGACAGGCAGACAGGCAGGCAGGCAGGCAGGCAGGCAGGCAGGCAGGCAGGCAGGCAGACAGATAGGAAGGCAGGCAGGCAGGCAGACAGGCAGGCAGACAGGCAGGCAGACACACATTCTCACACCCTGAACACCCTAGAGGGGAGAATGAAAAAGACTCTCATACCGACTACAACGCACTTTCTTAAGATTTAGGTCAAGCTGCCAAGCTTTAGGGCTAGTTTATGAGCTACTTGCTATTTGCTGAGAATACACTCTATGCCAACTCTGTGTTTTCTGTACATTCGCACACTTTTAATTCCACAATCACCTAAAACTTCTCTTTTAAAAGTAAGTTCAAGGTACAGAGAGATGTGACTGTTATAGGATTCACAGACAAGCTTTCAGACTAACAGCCTGCGTCAGCAAGCACCACACTTGGCTATTTCCTATGAAAGGTTCCACATCTTGGCCCTAGATCCTGGCATACATTTGTGTTTTATTTAACAAAGAGAAGGTAAGTAATCTCAAAAGGCTGTCAGTACACAACTACCTTTGAGGGTTCTCTCCCACTCCCTACCTTTTTCATTACAATGAAGGCCTGTGTGAAAACTCAGTTGTCTCAGAGAGGTTCATCTCCTCTCCGGATGTTTGTTCTCCCACTGCATTAACAATACACTGGTTCACAAATCCTGGATGGCTGACAATCAGAAACTTTCCCTTGCATGTCCAATCCAGTTTTACCACGACACAGATGAGGAACGGTCTTCTCAACTACTCTCTGATTTTCTCCATTTCTCTTTCTCTGGCAGGCTTCCATTGTCCCTTATGAATGGGATGTCTGGGGAACGGTGCCACACATGATAGTCTTTGAACATTTCCTCTCACTCATAGCTCTACCCTTGAAATTGACAATGAAAAATGTCTACAAACTCTTCTTCCCCATTCCAATACCCGCTACCTGGACTTCCCACCAGTTTAAAGGAAACACTGAGATACCCAGCAAAGAACCAGGGAGAACTCTGATTTGAGGCAACTTCCAACCACGCTTAGTTGGTATTCACTGTTAAGATGTTGGATGTAGCCGGGTGGTGGTGGCACACACCTTTAATCCCAGCATTTGGGAGGCAGAGACAGGCGGATTTCTAGGTTCGAGGCCAGCTTGGTCTACTGAGTTGACAGCCAGAGCTACAGAGAAACCCTGTCTCGGAAAAACCAAAAAAAAAAAAAAAAAAAAAAAAAAAAAAAAAAAAAAAAAAAAGATGTTGGATGTATGACTCAGGGGCCTCACAATGCTAGACAAATTCTACTACTGAAATACAACCTCTGCCCAAGCCAACTTCTACCCAGAATTCCAGTCTCTTCTGATCATTCTTATCCTATGTAATTTTTTTTTCACCTGACATGGAACTACTGTCCTTGGAACTACTTTACTCAGAGTACATTTTTAAGCTTTATTTATATTTTTATTTATTGACTTGTACGCATATTTGTGTTTATGTGCTTGTGTTATGTGCAATATATATATATATATGTATATATATATATACACACATATATATATGTATATATATATATATGAACCCTCAGGGTCTAAAGGGGAACTGGAGTCACAGGTGGTTGTAAGTCACCATGAGAATGTTAGGAACCAAACCTAGATCTTTTGCAAGATTAGTAAGTTCTCTAAACCATTGAGCCACCTTTCTAGCTCTCTCAAAATATATGTTAATGGTCATTTAAAAATAAAATTCCCTATTCAAATTCACTATGACAATTCTACTGTGGCCAACTATCTACCACTTGAACAATAATTCTGTTTTCTTAAAACCTCTAAAACTTTTATTAAACATTGCATTTAAGCAATATTATCTGAGAAATGAGATGATGTGCTAATTCTATTTTTGCCACAGATTTAATATATACTGAATGTATTAAAATAATATGCAAGCTTCTCTTTTTTAAAACTTGCATTTGCATCTACTAGGAAACATAAACTCTCCTGGTGTGATATGCAATGGCTTCTAGAACGTTCTGGCTGTGAAAGGAATAGGGACAGATCACACAACGGTTTCCAATGTCCTGCTCCTTCTGTGGCTTCTGTCTCACTGTGTCATCCATTCCCAGCCTTGCTTCTACCTTAAAAAGGAGGAGAGGCTCATAAAATGTCACTCTAAATGAATCAATACCTATACAGGGCAGCTTACCTCAAAATGAAAATTATTTGCAGTGCATTTCTCCAATCAAAAAACCAAACAAAACTGCGAAGTGTGGTGCTGTGCGCTGGAGAGGTAGAAAGAAGCAGCAACTTGGTGCTCCCTGGCTGATCTGGGCCAATGAGAGACCCTGTCTTGTAGGAGGTAAATGGCATACCTGAGGATGACACCAAGGGTGGTCTTCTGCGTTACACTGGGTGTACATACATGCACATTTGCACATGCAAACACAGAACACATTTTAAAAAGGGTGGGTTAAAAGATCCCTCAGTGGGTAAAGGTGCTTGTTCCCAAGCCTAACAATCAGGGTTCAATCCTAAGGACCCCTGTGGTAGGAAAGAAATGACTCCTGCCAGCTGTCCTTAGACCTTCAAGACATGTGCAATGTGATACCTGCATCCGACACCCCGACACACACCACCTCATGTGCACACATACACACACACACACACACACACACACACACACAGAATAATTTTGCATGCCACTATAAATAACAGAATCTTGAGATTTCTAGGTACTCTCTGACTTAAACTAGGTCTAGGCAGGAGCCATACCTCAGGCCAAATCCCACTTGCGACCAATGAGCGACATGCAACTTTATTCGTAAATGGATGAGAACAAAGTGAAAAGAGTATTACTCCTTTATGACACAGGAAAAAACCTGACTTTCATATTCTGATGTCTATAAATAATTCTGACTGGAACTCAGCCACACCCGCTCATTTGCATATGGCCCTTGCTGCACTGGTCCCAGGTGCCAGAAGGGAACAGCTGTAATCACCCAGGCAGCTCATAAACTTAAATCATTCATTCTTTTGTTGTTTCTAGAAAAGGACTGCTCTTCTCTAATAGAGACAGAGAAGCCAGAGTTGCCTTCATCCACATAACACATCTGATTTTTACTCATAGTGCCAAAATCAGAGGACATCCTTGGGCACTTGTCCTCTGCCCCACCCTGTCTGAGACAGGATCTCTTAGCTGTTTGCTGCCCTGTACCACAGGTTGCAGATAGTGAGCTTCTGGATTCTCCTGTCTCAGCCTCCCATCTTCCCACAGAAGTACAGGGATTACACACATGCACTGATGTATCTGACTTTCACTTGGCTTCTGGGGGTCCAAGTTCAGATCACCAATCAGATTTGTCACAGCAAGCGCCTCCTCACTCTCTGAGCTAGCTCACTGGGGCGTACACACACCAGTGCCACTCCAAGCTACCCGAGCTCACTTTCCACCAGCCTGAGCACCATCTTACCTTCTCCTGCAATTCCGTAGACTATTTATTAACCGCCCGACAAATAAGCTAGCCTGATACCTTTTTAAATCAGCAACATTATTAATTAAAAAGATGCTGACACCCATGCACAATAACTTCCTTATATCTTAATATGCATATCCATAGACTGATTATAACAGCGCCAAGAGATTGACAAGAAATGACTGAGTGTAATGGCCCAGAGGAGACACCGCATTGATCAGTAAATAATACACGTTCCTTCAAACTGCCTACCTGCATATTTACACATGTCAACTCACACACTTTTATGACAGAATGCTTTTTTTCAAAGATCTATGTAAAAATTCTAACACGGATTCAAAAAAAAAAATTTTTTTTTTCAATCACAAAAAGCAACTTCTGAGGCTTCCGAAGGTGGGAATTTTATCATCAAATGGTGCAACCTGGAGCTTTCGCCCTTCCACCTGCGAGGATCCTGATGGATAAAAGAAAATCTGCAAATGTCTCACAAGGCCAAATATAGTTACAAGAAACACATATTCCCGGTTATAAGGTCATAACTCGGTCACAGACTTTCCACAACCAGTAAGACATCACACAGCCTTACCCCTGCTTGCCATATGAGCCAACTGAGGCTTCAGAAAGATTCCTGTGTTTGCCAGGCTTACACTGTTAGGGAGATCACCGTCCAGTCTGAGTCAGTGATCACGTTCTCTTGGGCAAACCTGTGGACCTGACAATATAAACTTAACACCTTTCCTGGGCAGTTCTCAGGTCAAAAGCATTGAAAAGTGTGGCCTCAAGTACTCGGAGGATGTGACCTTTAGAACGAAGCTACGACACCATGCTCCCTGGCAGAACGGCTCTCTCCATCCTCATAGCTAGCTATAATTCCCACTGCTGAAGAGAAACTGCAGATACCTTACCAAGTCTACAAGAGGGACCCCCACACCACCTAGTAGGCTGGAACTGTCCTCAGAGCCTCCACAAACTTGCTGTCTACCAATACCTATCTATAACTGTCCTGATAAATATCGTACCTCAAAGGATAGTCTACGCCACCCCCCCCGCTTAAAGCCCTAATTTAAGGCCTTACAGACTGAGAGAAGAGAAAACAGAGAGTTTCAAACTTAGGTTTCCTTTAGCTACTATGAAATGATTCAGAGGACTATTAGAGGAAGATCTCTAACACAAGTACTATAACCAACCCTTGGCCTGTCACAACTACCCCATTATGCCAACTACTGTTATCGGGCAAGTTAGACACAGAATATCCGGGTACCAGGCTAAACCACTGTATCTGCATTGTTTAGAAAATTAACTCAAGACTGGGCTGACCTGGTGTACTGCTTCTAACCTCAAGGCTCTAATAAATCCAATACCCCAGCGGCTATGGGGGGAAGGGAACAGACTACAAGGACATGCTGTACCCCATGACTGGTTTATCAACCACTAGAACAGCAAGTGTGCTAGCTAAGACTTCATCCCCACCCCCACCCCCCCCAGCTCACACACACATTAGGGCAGAGGCACATGTGTTTGGAAGCCAGAAATGAGTGGAAAGTACTTCCCTTAGTTGCTCTCCCCCTTGCTGTCTCTGAGCCTGGAACTCACGAATCAGGCTAGAACGGCCAATCTCTCACTCCCAACCTCTCCCCAGCACTGGGATCACAGACAGAAATTAAGACAGTATAGGCATTTTTCTGTGGCTGCTGGGGTCCAAACTCAGATCTTCATATTTTCATGGCAAGCACTCGACCAAATAAGCAACTCCCCATCCCACACACACCTTGCAAAGGCTAAGGCCAAAGACTAGAAAGCTGTAAAAATGCTTACAGCTCTCGGCCACTGGAATAGCAACATGCTGCCCCTCAGTTTCCCATCTTCTCCAAGTAGGAGCAGAGAAACCACAAGTGGCGTGTCACTCATGGTTATATAACCTAGTCTGCAACTTTCAGAACTATATAGAGAAAAGTTCCCTTATTAATACCCAAGTGCACCTGATGTTAAAAATAGTACAAAATCCCACACATTCCCGGAACGAGTCTTGGCTGCCTATACTGCAGAGCTATCCAAAGAGCAGAAGTCCCTGTTGCCTATGGACATGGGGCCTAAATGTCACACACAACACTCAGGCTTCCCACTACCACAAAGATCTCACATCAGGGCCTTCCCTCAAACACCGGTTCTCTCTTGGGCTGGGCTAATATTCCTATTATGTTTATATTCCTGGGGTCCAGACACTCAGGCATTGCTGCTCCAGGGGATGCCAACAGACAGAGAGGCATTCCACACTGAGGCCATGGCCAGAATCTTGGCTAGAAAATGAGAAATATTGGAGGCAGGGAGGAATTTGGAAGAACGTGTTCTCCTTCCTACTGTGGGTTTCATGTACAGAGCAAGCTTCAGTTTCAAATGCATTGCATCCCATGTCTTTGTATGTGTCTCTGCTATGTGTACCTGTGCGTGTGTGTGCGCGCACACACACACACTCACACTCACATTCACACTCACACACACACGTAAAGGAGGATATTTAGCAGTCCCTGCCTCCATCTCCTGAGACAGGGTCACTGAACCTGAAGCAAGGCTGGCAATGAACAAGCCCCGATAATCCTAGACTTCATGGTGCTGCAAGCACACAATCACACTCAGCTTTTCAGGTGGCACTGGCAACTTGAACTCAGTCCTTACACATGTATGGCATGTGCTCTTACCCATTGAGCTATCTCCCTAGCTCCATAGTCCATTTTTTTTCCTCAAAGATAAACTACACAATCTTCCCTGTGAAGTAGCATAAAAAACCCCTGGAGAGCCATGAAACTTACTAGAACAGGAACATAGCAGGTGCCCAATAGTTAGGACAATACGGACCCTGGCCCAAGCTTCCGTAGAACCCACTTCTGATGCTCTGTGATTCTATGCGTGGGGCTTGAGTACTCCACTTCTGCCTTGACAATAAATCCAGAATGATAATATGCACCACACAGAGGTGCTGTTAGAAGTAAATGAGATAACCAATGTGATACTTAAGCTAGTGCAGGGGAAAAATAAGTGTCTAATGGATGTCTGCTATGATTATTTCTTACAAACATTACTAAACTCACAGAACGCAGGAGGGATACAAAGATTCCATCTCATGAGCCCATTCCAATCAATCAGACAGAACTGCATAGCCTACTGTGCAGGGAGAAATCTAAGAGTCACCCTCAGAGCACAACACGGCCAGAGGTCTAGGAGTTTGGTCATCCTTGACCAAGGTCAACAGTATTACGCTCTGAAGAAGGGCTGATAGGTGACCAGCCTGCATCTTCACCTGTGATTGCTTTCCAGAGCTCTGGTGACATAATCAACACAAATAATAATACATAGCACACTGAAATGAAGTTAAAATGTACATTAACTAAATGATAGCTTAAATGTGCTAATTGCTCATTTTTCTTTAAGAAGGAATTAAAATGATGGCAATTCTCAACAGGCAGCTCAGCAGCCTGCATATGAAACGAGATGGAAATTTCCTTCTCGTGGCCTCTGCACATAACTCCAACCAAGTTAACAGAAAACACAGTGTTTTTTTAGAATAATGTGTGGTATAGTCTAAGTTCCTAGAATTTTACATCATGAAAGGCATCATGTAAAATATAAAGGCTGAATTCCTTCCTCCTCAGCGTTACAGTTCACTGATGAGCAGGGTTTACACGTGAAAGGAAGACGTGAGAGTTATCCCACGGGGTCAGCGCCTGTATCCACGGGTGCCTGCCCTTCAGGAAAGTCACGGTGCTGGCAGAATGAAAGTCACCCACCAGTTCTCACAGCTCCACTTCCTCACCAAGTCAGAGCCAGGCTTGACACATAGGTGAAAGGAAGATGAGAACAGCCTCCCCTCCCCGCCCCCTGCTGATTGTTCTCCAACAGAAATTAAAAACAAATGAACCCCACCACCTCACAATGTGTCTCATCTAAAACACCCATACCAGAAGAAAAGAAAAACTACCCAGCAGACTCAGGGCACAAGATGCAGGCATGTTTGTCAAAAATCCTCTGGCCATGAGGGTGTGATCACAGCACTCAGGAGTTAGAAGGGAGAAGACAGCACAGTGCAACACTATCTGAGAAAAACAACAGGTTGAGGATGCAGCTCACAGAGCATGGTTTAATCCCCAGCATCCAACATACATCCGTATGCATACATGCATGTTGATGCATTCATATATTAACTGCTCAATATCAACACTGCTAACATTTGAGCATGCTTAGGGCACACATGTGGAGGTCAGGGAACAACCTCGGGAGCTGGTTTTCACTTTCTAGCCTGTTGAGACAGGACCTCTATAGCCACGTCTGATCTGCACTTCATGTACCAGGGGAACTTACCTGCAAGCTTTCAAGCAATCCTACTTCAACCTCCCACCTCACTGTAGGGATGCTAAGACTGTAGATGCAGGGTACAACATACAGCTTTTAAGGTGGGTTCCAGGGACTGAGTTCAAAATCCTCAGGCTTACATGTTCTGGCACCCCCACCTAACTCTCCGCCACCTCCCTGGCCCTCACTGACACAGGAGGCATAGGAACATGACATAGGAAGACTTTCAGTGACTGTGTGCCAATAAGGGTGAGCTGGGTAAACAAAGGCCAACTTGAAAGACTCCTCTAAAGCTACTGGCTTTGCACATGATGATATCTCTGATTTCCCAAATGGTGAGCTGATAACCTACAAGATCGTGGGTAGAAAATTCCCACAGACTAACACCTGATCCCAATGTCTGCCATGAGCACAGGGACAAGAGGGAAATGATAAAAATTTTTGTTTTAGGCAAGAGGTGTGTGTGGGTGTCAAATGAACAAAAGCTAACAAATAGATTAAAAGTTTATTCTAAAGCAAATTAGTGTGTCCAGAAAAATGCTTATATAATCCCACAAGGGGTTTCAAGAGGAATGGGAAATACCTGCAATATAAACGCAGATCTCCTTTATTACAGAGTTGGGTCATAGTCTCATTCCTAGCCTAATTTCCTATATCATAAAAACCTATATTCAATTTTATAAATAGCATACAGCAAGAATCATAAATTTAGTTAATGCAGAGATTTAACAGATTTTTTGAAGTGAGTGAGAAACGGCTGTTTCAGAGCAAAATCAGAAAGGGCTCTTTCTTTGAAGCTATGTTTTGCCCTCTGACGCCACCTCCTTGGGGACATAACTAGAGAGAAATAAATTTCCCAGCTAATATATATGAAGTAACATGTTTAACATTATCCTATGAATTTATATCTACCTACACCCATATAAATTTATTCCACATAAACCGTCGCTTCCAACAGAATTCATTAAAATAATGTTACAGCTTCTGAATTAAACACAATCTTCTAATTGGAATTTAATCTTACAATAGTAGTCGGTGGGTTTTCTTTTTTAATTGACAAATGGAATAATTCATTCATGAGCTCCATGGTTCCTTCTGAAGGATGTTACGGCACATTTGACACGGGTGGGCTGGCCACTGCCATGAGGCTACAAGATCCTTCACGGCTGTCCGGCTTCTGCTAGTGAGCGGGACAGGATGGACACTGTCCATGCTGAAGGAATGCGTTGCTAATATATTCCATTATTTCCATGAAAATGTCATGTTAATTTCTGATCTTCATCAAGCCAGACAATGGCTTCTATCATTGGCCATTAGCCAATTAGCTGTGTGGAAAATATTCCACCAATTACATTACTTGTATTAGGTTAGGGACTGGAGAGAGAGGCAAAATAAACGTGTTGAAAATACTGGGGAGATAAAATTTAAGTTGACACTGTCTCGGCATGCTGGAGCCCAAGTTATACAATCTGATAGGCAGCTGCCAGTGCTTATAAATGCTTATTAAATCTCGCTTCTCTTTATGGCATGAGCGAAGATCTGTATTTTTACCAATATTAGCTTCATTGTGTTATGAAAGAGACCAAAATACTTAAGATCATTCTCTCCAGCTTATAAAACATATTATATAGTTTATTAAATTGTTAAAATTACTTTTCAAAGTCAAAATTTCGCAAACTGGAAGTTTAAGCACAACCAAGTGGCTTGGCCCAATTTGACATGCTGCAACGCAAGGTGGCCCAGAAAGGGATGTGTCAGCCTGCACTCCTTTCTCAGACCTCTGGCAAGCTGCATGAACCTTCTCCTGAAATCTGAATGGCTGTGACCCCCTCCCTAAATAATTTGTGAAAGAAACAAAGAAAGGAAGGGAGGGAGGGAAGGAGGGAAGAAGGAACAGACAGAACGGGAAAGGATGTGCCTGTTCTTAAGTTTTACTTAAAAAAAAGCAAAGGATGCCCAGTCGGGATTGTATCTTTTACGTTTCTACTTCTTTGCAAGTCTAAAGTTAAAAATGTGATGAGAAAGATCAAAGAGAAACTGAAACTGGGGAGAGGGCAAAGTCAGTAAGGCATGTGCCATGCACGCCTTAGGACCTGTGCTGAGGTCCCCAGCCACCATGTATAAAAGCTGCACTTGTAATCTTAACTCTAGGAAGGTAGAAACAGACTCAACAATACTAGTCCTTTCTGTAAGTTCCAGGCAAGGAAGAGACCCAGTCTCATAAAACAAGTGGATGCTGTGTGAGATTGACCTACGAGGTTGTCCTCTGGCCCCCTACACAGACAGACAGAATGACAGGCAGACACACACACAGATACACACAGACAGAAAGACACACACACACACACAGACAAACTGAACAAAACCAAATAGAAACCTCACAAACAATGTGAACAAACCACACACATCATGTGATGTTTACAGTGTCGCCAGACATGTAGAGAGTTTAGTGGTAGGGACAATACAAGGCCAGAGCACAGCCTGACAAACAAGCCAGAACCTCTGCCATCCCTCGTCAATCTTCTCAGGAACACTATGCAAATCCAGACTGTTATTATCACATTTATTAATAACCATGGCTAGCTGCCTATTAAATATGCAACAGACTTAGCCGCTCTTCACTCCATGCCTCAGACAGGGAACGACATTAACTAATGCTTCATGCTCACACCAGGCAAACAGGAACTAACTCAGAGGTCTGCCAGGTGAGTGGGGGCCTTAAAGAGCCAAAGACCATAGACAGATAGCCTCACTTTGTGTCACAGGCACTGTTCAGTGACAACACAGAACCAGGACATCACCCATCTTCTGACCCTAACAATTCTGCTATGATGATCTATGTGCAAACCTTTTATCTCGGTTTCATTCCCCTGCCACATTTCGGCAGGTGATGAGCCACTTTAACCGCCCACCCCTGTGGCTCTGACCAGCTTCACCATAAGGACAGATTCCAGGAAATGCTTCACTCAGAACAAGAGTTGATGATGTGACTAAAGACTCCAAATGATCAGCTATCTTTTGGTTACTCAATAAACTGTAAGGTGTAAGAGGCACAAGACTATAAATGAGTTGACTCTGAAAGGGCTTAACCAGCCAGCCCTCAGGTATGGGGCACCTGGGCAGGACAAGTTACTACATCACAGAGAACTCATCCTCTGCTGGGCCTCGAAGTAAACTCAGGGGAGAATGGGTGTATCAAAACAAATGCTCAAGCTCACAGGACCTCTACTTCTTACTAAAAACACAGCCACAGGACATTCATTGCAGTCTAAGAAACACAAAGCAGTTAGTTCCTTAGTTATAAAAACTAACACTGCTATTCAATATGGCCTAACAGTAGTTTTTTTTTTTCCTCAAAGCATTTTCCATCACAGTCGTTCTGACTAATTTTTCCGATAGTCTTAACAACTGAAATTGACGAGCAAAATAAACCAAGTATTCAGTATTCCAATTCATGTGGTTTTGTTCAATTTCGTACGACAATTTCATGACAGTGAGACTGAGTCAGACTCTCAGTACTGATGTCAGGGGTGACAAGTAAGAGGCTAGGCTCCGTGATATTTCAAGAACTGCAGAATTCCAGCCATTTCTATGAATTCTCTGCTCCAACCGATTCAAGCTCTATTCTCATTTCCACCTGTGCACGTGCCTAATGTGTGCCACCTGCTCCCCATCTATAGACCATGCACCAAAGCCTGCCAAAGGGCTCTTGCACTGGAAGCCCTCTGTAAGCAAAGGAATCCTAGACCTGGCTAGGGACTCCCCCCTCCCCAACATGATCTCAATCAGGTCTAACACCCCATGACTCCATTGGGTATTTTTTAATTGTACCGTGAACATCCTCATCTTTCGTTTATCATTGATTATTTGCCTACTTCTTGACAATGAAAGAAAAACTACTGCGCAAACGGTAACAGGACGATATTTTCTCCCTGAAAAGTATGGCCGGTCTGATAAGAAACAGGAAAGCCAGCAGGCTTCTGAAGGACAGGACAGTTTAAACAGTGGGTCTCATCTAATGTTGTGTGAAACCAGAGAGGTTTGTCAACATGCTCCCCTGCTGTAAAATCTGCAACAATCCGCCCCAAACACCTGGTTGCATAACAGTGTTTTCAAGAGACACTCATCACCAGGAGACACGTCCTGGCGAGAGTAATAAGTTGAGGACCAGTTCCTGTGTCTACTCCTAAAGAAGCCCAGGGACCTCAGTCGCTGGCTCAGACTGCGTGGGCTTTGGCAGTGCTGTTTGTAAATGAAGAGGGTGTGAGCAGACTTCCAGAACCTTGTTAAAACAGACAGCACCTGACCCATTACCATACTTTGTACGGAATACAGGGACTCAGAGACAAGAGATTATATACCTATCAGTTAATTATTGGTTACGTTTGAATATGTGTTCTTTCTGCCCTATTATGCTTCTTCCCATTACCTGTGTTTTGAATACAATTCCATTCATAAGATGAGTTTGTGCCAATGGCTCTCAGCACCTCAGTAAATACCTGACAATAAGTTGCTCCCATACATGGGCCCTATTAAGGACAAAATTAGCACAAGATGTCAGACATTTCTCCGCAAACCTCTCTCTCCCTCAATAAATTACTGGGTGTGAGGGTAAGTCACAATTATTCGTTATTACAGGGGAAGCATGTTTTCTGAGGAACATGGTAGATCGTATCAAATACGGAAAGTATATATAACAGGAAAACATCATGTTCTGTCTAACATAACATCGAATGACCTGATGAGGCAGGTGACAGTGGGAAAAGTCCCCAAACTTTTTAAGAAAATTGCCGAGAGATCAAACATTACAACCTTTTGGCTGCCTGGGAGCCATTATGTGAGGGCTGAGGATTGGGACGCTCTCCATGAGGAAACTCGAACTCAAGAGGAAGTAATCAGAGCTGTACTGCAGGGTGCCTTGTGTTACTGTTAAGTTACCACAGGACTCAAAAAGCAATTACTCAGACAGTGGTACATGTGCTCCAAAATTTCAAGTGCCCATACCTCAGAGTCTTATTAGAACCAAAATGATAAGCTCCCCCTTGTCCTTCCTCTGAGTTCACTAAGAATTATCCCAAAGGATTTAACAATGAGATCAGTACAACAGTGTGTCCCTGCTCTAAAACTGGGAATCTCTTCCCCCGTGGGCTGCTGTCCTCATTGGCTTCCTTTCCTTCTTGCTTGCTTTTTTTTTTCTTTTCTTTTCTCTTTTTGGCTTGTGACTTTCCAGAGAGTGAGTAGTCACCAACTTTCACTCACCCTTTTGGCTAGCAGGCATCACACCCATCCGCTCATGGTTGACCGCAAGGCAGAGAAGGGAGCGCAGCCCTCACCATTGCCGAAAGGGTTCCCTCGGAAGCCGGGATAGTCAGCAGATGCTCCTGGGACGCTGCAACACAAAAATATTTTTTTTTACACATAACTAAGATGTAACTTCTAAAACCACCACTTCCTTAAACTTGCAAACAACACAGACACCACTCTAGAGATGGGGGAAACGCCATTCTGACGGTGTGGGTACAGCAAGCAGAAGGCTCACAAGCAGGGGCTGGAAGCTGGCTTTCAATGCTTTACATGGGTCATTATTTTTTTTATCTGTAGTTTTTGTTGTTGTTGTTTTCCTGAGACAGGGTTTCTCTATGTAACCTTTCCTGTTCTGGAATTAACTCTGCAAACCAGGTTGGCCTCGAACTCAAGAAATCTATCTACTTCTGCCCCAAGCCCCAAATGCTGGGATTAGAGTGTCCCACCACCACCCGGCTTTCTATCATTTTTTAAAAAAAAAAAGCTCAGAATTTCAAATGCACTATGTTCTACCAGAAAGGATCTGGGTAATATGAAACCATGTTAACTTGAATCATATATAGCTATAAAAGCATCTTTTCTTGTTAGATACTGCTCTTTGCCAAAGGATGAAAAAATCATGCAAAAAATGTTAAAATTAATTATTTAAAATCATTTGAGATGATAATAATCATAAAAAAGAAAACTAATGGGAGGAACAGTTATGATCTTTTATGTAAAGTAATTCTATTTTCATCTTCAGATGGTCCTGAGTTCTGCAAGGATCACACTCACAAAGGTTTTTCCACTGAGAGAGAAGTGACACTGTACTGAACTGAGGCACCTCAAGTCTGCCCTCAGAATTGTCACTGTTCAACCGTATGGCCCTAGAGAGCCTTTTAACATCTTGAGATTTTAGTGCTGTCAACTGCGGATACAGGTATTAACCGGAGCTTACCCACCTCCTTCTACTGTTCTTTGCCTCTTCATCTTAAAGTATGATTATTTTTAAGGAACTTCAACTATTCGCTTCTCCTTTAAACATCATGATTAAGAGGTTTATGACATGAATCACTCTTATGTCCAACTGCCATCAACACCAACGTTGGGCTGTGGGCAGAGTGTTGCAAGCGTTTAGAAAGACTTTCACTCTGGCGTGAGGACCTTGGACTGTGCACTGGCAGTCAGTAGCTCATCATTCCCTGGGTGTCCACAAGTGGCTCCCCTTCCTCCCCAGACCACAGCACCAACTCCAGAGAAACAGGTCTCAGCCTATTCCACATTGAATCCTCTTGACCTTTGGAGGTAGCATTGAAAGGTGCTCAAAATGCAGACAGCGGGCCATGAGACT
>JADRCD010225523.1:0-18136 GCA_019843815.1 Montemys delectorum | reverse complement strand
AGTGTACTACTGGCTAGTTTTGTGTGTCAACTTGACACAAGCTGGAGTTATCACAGAGAAAGGAGCTTCAGGTGAGGAAATGCCTCCATGAAATCCAGCTGTAAAGGCATTTTCTCAATTAGTGATCAAGAGAGGGAGGGCCCATTGTGGGTGGTGCCATCCCTGGATGGAAGTCTTCGGTTCTATAAGAAAGCAAGCTGAGCAAGCCAGGAGAAGCAAGCCAGTAAGAGCATCCCTCCACAGCTTCTGCATCAGCTCCTGCCTCCAGGTTCCTACCCTGTGTGAGTTCCATTCCTGACTTCCTTTGGTGATGAACAGCAAGGTGGATGTGTAAGCTGAATTAAACCCTTTTCTCCCCAACTTTTTGGTCATGATGTTTTGTGCAGGAATACAAACCATGACTAAGACAATAGGCTATGTTCCCAAGCTCTATCTGTACCAACCTTGGTCATCTGGATACATCTGTAAGGTGTGGAGGACTGAGTCAACTGCACCTTGCAGGGATAACATCTCTATGGCATCAGGAAGATGTGTGAGAGAAGAGATTACTTTCAATCCACATTTCTGAATCCCAGGATTCCCAATGAACTAAAATCAAAAGAAGTTTAAAACTATTTACTGTCATAAGTAAGGCTTGAATACATGCCTCCATTGAAACCAGTTACAGAATGATAAAACATAATTCAACATCTGGGGATGCAGCTTAGACAGTAGAGTAATTGACGACCATGAAAAGCCCTTAGGTTTGATCCCCACTACAGCATCAAAAAACTAGGCATGTGGTACACAACTGTAAACCCAACTTGAAAGATGGAGGCAGGAGGACCAAAACTTCACAGCCACCTCAGTTAAATAGTATAGAGATAATCCGGGGTATAGGAGACCTAGCCTGCCTCAAGAACAAAACATAAATGATGTGGCAAAGCCATCAATAAACTTCACCAGTTTGCAGTGCTGCCTCTCACCGCAGGACACTCTGAGCCTGAACCCAAATGTCTTGTGGGCTTGATTTCATATCTTCCCTTCAAAGCGTGTCACAGATTTCTTAGATTACTAAGTGTGTAGCAAAGTGTGTTACAACTTATTAGTCAGTTGCTAAGCTAGACCTAAAAAGGTTAAGGGTTAAAGAAAGTCTTCCTAGAGACTATATAATGTTGAATCCCTTCTGCCTTTACCTTCTGCTATTTAAGAGAACAATGTGAGGCACGATCTGTTTATCGGCATGTTATCATCGTCTTCGGATGGGGGTGCAAATCCATATAGGTATCTTTTTCTATCACAAGCAAAGATGAGATTTATGTGAGAAGGTGGGGAATGAGAGATAAAAACCAAGCCATGCAGGATTTGGTGACAGCATAATTAAACATCTGGGGATAGAGCTTAGACAGTACAGTGGTAAAGGATTTCTGCAGACATAGAAACATGGTCTCACCATGTCAAAGTGAAAAGATTTTCAGTGTCATCTCTATCCTGTTCTCTAACACAGCCCTCATGATGCTGTGCTATTAGGATCTGCTCATGCAGTCGACGCGGACTGACAGTGAGCCAGGCTGAAATTCTCCTCAGAAAGAAAACAGGAGCTGAGGCAGGGCAAAGCATCCACTTTCCTCCTCTTCTGAATTTATTAATAGGAGCGCACGTCTACACCTACTACCTCCACACTCATGCTACCCTTTAATTTTATATAATCAGACTTCTCTCTTAACGACTCTGAATTAAAAGCACTCAAAGACAAAAAAAAAAAAAAATTCCCTAACCACTTAATTGCTGCCTTCCCACTCCTTGATTTCTATACCACGCTCAAACTTTAAAGCTGTTCAATTGCCCAGCTTCTTCATCACTTCCTGCAACTCCAAACTACACAAAAGTCCTTTCTAAAAGCTATCTTCGCAGGTGAGATCAGTGTATTAGCACAGCTGTGTCACGCAGCAGCAGCCGCTGCAACATAGATGGACAAAAGCTGTGGGCATTTGCCTCTGAGAAGTTCGCAAGTAATTGAGAAATGGTAGGGAAAAACCTACCAAATGGTCATCTACTACCACAGGATCAACCCTGATAGCATACAAGTAACATCATACAGACAGAGCATGCTCTAGTTAGAAATATATATGTGTGTGTATGTATATATATGCATTTAATAACAATTAATATTAAAAGGGGCCATGAATTTGGAATCAAAAAAAGAGGGGTATTTGGAAAGATCTGCAAGGAGGAAAAGAGGGGAAATAATGTAATTTTATTAATCTCAAGAAATAATTTTAAATTATATATTATATTAAAATTTTAAATAAGTAATTAAGTGAAAAAATAAATTTACATATACTAACATTTAATTATCACAAATCTTCTGGCATAGACATACATATACATCATTCATCAATGGAAAAAGTGAGCTGTACACTTTTGAGCAGATAATGTAAAATCACATTTAAACTGCATATGGAAGGAGAAATGTGGACTTGCAGTGGTTCTCCATTCCGCTGTCTTTGTCTTGAAATACTTCAATAATGTGGTTTCATATTCTTCTGACACTGTCTTGAAATTCTTGACATTTTCAAGCCAGGGAACCTGTAATTTCCTTTGATGCCAAATTCCATGAACCATATTTTCAGTTCTGCTTCTAAACTAAAGAATGCATCATAAGCCAGGTAATATGTGACTCTCCTTATTTTAATACCTTTTTAAAATTACTGCATTGTTTACTTATGTGCATGTGCATGCATGAGTGCATTTGTGTGCATGTATGGGTACACACCTCCCAAAGGAGGTCAGAGCACCACTTGTGTTAGTGAGTACTCTCCTTCAACTAGCTCTTCTCCAGAGATTGCACCACAATCATGGACTTGGTGACAGCTGCCTTCACTGTCCTAGACATCTCCTCAGCCCTCATGTTTAATATCTTCACCTCTACCGAATTTTTACTTATTTATTGGTCCTTCTACTGTTGACTTCCCTTAACCTCTAGCCTTTACAGGTCTACCTTAGCAACTGATTAAAAAGTTGGAACAGGAAGTCTATGACTGTCTACATAACAACAGAATTGCTCCTGTGTGATCACAAGTGACAACACCTAAAAAGTGACAGCATCTAAACAACTAAAAATAAGAGTATGCTGTTTTGAACACTCAAGTAAATTTGAAAAGAAGTAATCATATATAATATGAATATGATATATCATATATATACATATATATCATCTATGTATGATCTTGTACAAGACCACCATGGGCTTGTATTCATTTACCTAATATTACATCTTGAAAACAATCTTTACTGCATTTCTGTTCAAATATGAATCAAGATTAACTTATTAGTTCCTACTTAGCAAATATTATCCAAGTGTAAGCTTTGGGTGTATCACTGGAAGGACACCAACAGACATAATTAGAAACACTCTCTTGCCTGCCGTCTACAACCTTTAAGTCCTTTCAGAGAACTCGCAAGTAAGTCACTGGAATGGCTTCTCTAATGAGTCAGCCTGCTCAAGCTGAGCCTGCACCAGACACTTCTCGCTGCCACCCAAGCAGACTCCACAGGGAAGGGGGTGCAATTCCTTAAGGGGTCAAGCATGGATTTGCCTTTATCTCTCGTTCTCCACTTTCTCACACATATCTCATCTTTGCTCAGGATAGAAAAAAAGATACATCTATGGATTTGAGCCCCCATCTGAACAAGTCGAGAACATGCTGATAAACAGATTATGCCTCACAGTGTCCTCTTAGATAGCAGAAGGTGAAGGCTGAAGGGATCCAACGTTGTATAGTTTCTAGGAAGAGAGCTAACCTGATGGAAGAAGACCTATGCTCATGAAGATGCAATTCAGGAAAACTTCCCAGGAAAAAATAAACGGGGTGTTCATTTAGCTGGTATCAAAACTAGCATTAAAACATGCTTCAACAGCATGACTGGCTGGGCTTCAAGAAAAAGAATCCTTCTGGCATCCAGGAGATACTACCAACTTACAGGAAAGTAAGGAGAAAACAAGCCTGTCTCAGACTTCTCCACTATGATACTCAACACTAAGGCAATGCCTGCAGACATCCAGTCAAAGAAAAGAAGCCCTCAGTGTTTTACAGCCAATTAAATTAGTCCTTTCAAGATTTCAAACGTTAGGCTGGAGAGATGGCTCAGTGACTAAGACACGTGCTGCTCTTGCAGAGGACCAGGGTTCAGTCCTAGCACCATCAGGCTCCACATGGCTCATTCCAGCCCTATGGGCATCTCATATCCTCTTTTGGTGTTCAAGCCCCCTGTCCACAGACACATACAAACATAACTCTACATAAGTTAAAAAAAACACAAAAAAAAACCATAAGATGCATACATTTTAAGAGTTCACAATAAAATTACAAACTAGATTCAAAACATCAAACTATTAGGGCATACAAACTTAAGAGAACTTCTGATGAATTCAACCTAGAACAAAAGACTTGAGAACAGTGAGAACTGGGAGAACTGAAGGAGTAAAATTAAATAAAATTTAGAAAGCACAGGTCTAAAGCTGGCTGTAAACACAACATGGTCTTTAATTTCAGAATTAAATTATTTCAACAAAGTTGATAGGAAAACAAGTCGAGTGTGTGTAGAAGTGACTGCTCCAGGTCCTGGGCCTTTATAACCAAAGGTCAAAAGGCACTTTAATAATCTGATGGTGATAATGCCAACAATTAGTGAGTTCACCCTGTGTGCCCAGCACTAGTGTGACAAGCTGTTCATTCTGCTTATGATCTAAACTCCGAGGGTTAACTGGAGCATGATGGGTAGAGTCAGGTTCAAACCAGAAAGTCTTGCCCAGTGAAAGAAACAAGAACAAAGTGTATAGTCTACAGTGATTGAGGAATAGAAGGAAGAAAACATAGGAACAGCCAAAACACCAGTTCCAGCAAAACTTACACATAGAATGTAAGCATGAAATGAAAGAAGAAACTGACATGATATTCCTGGGGAATATCATGTTTATGGAAAATCTGTAATTTTGACCTATATCAGTACCTTTGACCTATATCAGTATCAGTAAATTTTACGCCTTGCTGTCTTTGAACCTCTACACAGAATTACCTCATTTGATAGCAGTAGAGATCGGTTGTTTGTCATCAATCAATGGCTGTTATGTTATCACCACAGATTAAATTAAGCTGCAGTAAAACTCCTCAAATGTCATAGGCTAAAGAACAATGGATTCAATTCTTGCCTACAATATACATGTGTTTCAGGCCAATGGGTGGGGGGAGTAGGGAGTGGTTGGGTGGGGGAACACCCTTATAGAAGCAGGGGGAGGGGAGATGGGAGAGGGGGTTTCAGGGGGGACCAGGAAAAGGAATAACATTTGAAATGTAAATAAAGAAAATATCCAATAAAAAATTAGTCATTACTCCAAACTATTATCCAACAAAATACCAATCCAACATCTCCATGCATTTGAAGGGTTGCAAGTCCCTGCCATTGTAATGGGGTTACCACCAGGCAAAGCTTTGTCTCATTTGCAGATTTTTCTATTACAAATAATGCAGCAATGACCATTCTTATCTAAAATCTTAATGTACATGTCCAAATAGATGTATATCATAAATTATTAAAATGCAATCATTGACCAGATATGTCCATTTTAATTGTAATGGGTATTGCCATTTTGTTGTTTTTGTTGTTGTTGTGTTTTATTTTGTTTTGTTTTGTTCTGTAGCCCAGGTTGACCTACAACTCACTTGTAACCCAAGTTGGGCTTAAACTTGTAGCAACTCTCGTGCCTCAGCCTCCCAAGTGCTGATATTACAGGCAAGAGACATCGCTGCTAGTTACCAAATTTCCTGCAAATATTTTTTCTCCTTTTTGAATCTACAGTATGATTATGATCTATACATGTGTTTAAATTGGTAACATTTACATATGTACACAGAAAAATATATTTTTTACCTTTCCATTCAGTCTTGGTATATATTTTTGTCAAAATAATAAATATTCAGCTTCTATTTTTCCCCAAATAATTGGGCATAAACTTGATATCAGAAATCCCTGTATGAACCATGTTTCTTTCAGGGATGAGGAATATAATGAACCAGCTGCATAATTTGCTTGTGTCTAATTTTTAAGCCAGCGTCATGTGGAATGGACGGAATGTCCTCCAGTGCCAATGTCACACCAGTGTGTGTTCCAATGTCTTGTAAAACATTTGGTTATCCCATTAGAATTACACTACAAGACTTATCACTCCTTGTCAAGCTCTCCTGCAAATCTTTATGCAAATTGACTGTTTCATGTAAACCTTATATTTGCTTACCTAGTTTAAGTAATGACTGCAATTTTTATAAAGGCTATAAATGTACCTCTGCTTTAATTTTAGTCTTCCATGAAGAAGATCAATCTTTTTGTGTGTTCAACTCTTCTCCTATCTCTGAGTTTTACACTTTCTACAAAACGTTTTGTGTGTGTGTGTGTGTGTGTGTGTGTGTGTGTATGAACAATTAGACCACCTCTTACTTAAGAATTAAATACATTTTTTTTTGAATCAGGGTTTCTCTGTAGAGTCCTAGATGTCCTGGGACTCACTCTATAGACTAGAATAATCTCAAACTCAGAGACCCTCCTGCCTTTGTCCCCAGCAAGTGCTTGGATTAAGGGCAGGTGCCACCACCACCTGGCTCAAAACACATTCTTAAATTTAAACTTTCAGGAATTTACTCTAAGCTTTTGCAAATGAGAAAGTCTTTGCCTGCAACCATCTCATCAGAAAACTAGCTTTTATTTCCCTGGGTTCCCTGGCCAAAGAGGCAAGTGTGGCTCTGCAGATACATACATGTAGACAGAGCCAAGATACTGAGAGTCTACTTTGTTCCCCAGAAATGACAGTAGACAAACAGTGACCTATGGAACAGATGCCTGAACACTGCGATGTATGAACAATTCTCAAGGTTTACCATAAGTGTAAGGTCAATGACCCCCCCCCAAAAAAAAGGTTACCTTCAGCTTGAATTATAACACTCTTATTTTACATACCAAAGCCTTGACCCACTTGAATAAATAATTTCCTTAGTCTCTACTTAGATCAATAATAGTTGAATTTCAAGTCATAATTAAAGATAGCTCTGTTGATATCACCCTAATGATAATTCATCTTAAAAGAGCTATGAAAATATACAGAGGTATCAGAGAAGACAGCCATGTTCTGTCTGGTGTATATCTATTAGTTGAATCTTTATCCATAGGATCATAAAAGAAGAGTGGCCTACCAGGGAGAAAACAGCAGCCCAGGCCTGACATCCAGACCTGGTTCATTGATTGACCTTTTGATTGATCAAACTAAGGTAGAAACTTGCATTAGTTAGTTGTGCGCTTATCTTTCTTTTAATAAATATTTTCCCACCCCAATGTTCCTACTATCCCCCTGAGTTCTAATTATGAATTTATCATAGTAAACAAAAGAAAGTAAAGTAAAACTCAAAGCCCTACTCCCAGACCCTCAGATTTAATAGTCTTATTCATGGTATAGAGAAAGAAAAACCTTTGTTCCACATACCCTGTTCAGAGCGGCTAGAACCAGCTTGTGGATGTCAGTCCTGAAACACTGTTTTCTGAGCACGTTTGGTTTGCATTGAGAGTCATCCCTGGATTCTTCTGATATTCCTAAATTCAAGAAAAAACAGGAACAAATGCAGACTTACTCTTGTCAAATGCATTTAGGCAGAACCCACTGCCACTGACTAAAACCTAGGATAATTTGGGTTGGACTAGGTTCCTGCCCTTGTGGGACTTTCCGTCTTCATGTAAAGCATTCATATCTCTGCTGTATTTTCAGTGACTATGTCTGCGCAGACGCCTAAAGCTTCTCACTGGTCCACAGGCACGTGTGCCAACAAGTCACACTCGGTAGCGAAACCTCCAGCCTCTTGCAATGAACTGCCATCAGCATCTTGCCACTCCTGAACATTCATCTCTACTCCCTGCTTCCCAGAATGGAAATCATTTCTTTTCCATGTAATAGCCCTTCAAGTTGTGTGCACTGTCAACTTTTTAGTGGCAGGACCATAGCCTCATTTCTCCATATCTCCAGGGTCCAAGGACAGTGCTTCAGTGTAACAGTGGCTTGGGAGACACCATTACACCAACATAGGGCAGAGCCAGGCAGCATCAGTTGAAGTCTGAAAAGATCTCTGTGTCTGTGTACCTTAGTTTCATATGTACATATGGCGAAGAAGAACAGAAGCTACATGGAGTAAGGATGTCATGCCATGCCTACTGATGTGCACACAGCCATGCTGCGTTTACTAATACCTAATTACTAATACCTACAGTAGAGCCTTAAATTCACCATTTTAAAAAACATCAATAATCATCTAACTGACTATTAATTAGCTATAGTGCTTCAGGGCCAATTTACAATTATGCTAAGAGAAAGTACAGGGCTCAGAGGTTAAGAGCATTTGCCAGTCTCTCAGAAGACCCAGCCTTAGTGCCCAGGTCCTATGCCACACAGTTCATAATTGCTAGCCCCTTCTGGAGCCATGTGCATGGTATGCATATGGTACACTTACACAAGTGTGGGGACACATGCATCCACGGAAAACCTTTAACAAAGGAAGTATATTTCAAAGCATAGTTTGTTTGTTTGGTTGGTTGGTTGGGGTTTTTTGTTTTTGTTTTTTGTTTTTGTTTTTGTTTTTGTTTTGGCTTTTTGAGACAGGGTTTCTCTGTGTAGCCCTGGCTGTCCTGGAACTCACTCTGTAGACTAGGCTGGCCTCAAACTCAGAAATCCACCTGCCTCTGCCTCCCAAGTGCTGGGATTAAAGGTGTGTGCCACCACTGCCCGCTTGTTTTTTTTGTTTTTGTTTTTATTTGTTTGTTTGTTTTACTGATTTAAGTTTTATTGCATTATGATGAGAAAAGATACATGATTTCAACTTATCTGAATTTGTTAACACTTAAAAACTTACTTTAAGTAAATAGAATTAAATCACATTCTTGTTTCTCTTTTGAACCCTAACTCCTCCCCTTCAATACCTACAATACCTTTTTTTGTCATATTCTTTAGAATTTCTAAGATAGTATAACAATAAAAATGAGTGTTATAAAAGTTGTTTGATATAAAACAACAATCAATTTAACAGTCTAATGTAGATGCTTGTCTACTACAATACTGAAAATACATACGTTTTTCTCAATATAAATTTTAAATAACTCCAAAGACATTAACTATATATTTTAAAATAATACATCACTACTAGTATTTTTTAAATGAACATAAATATATAAAGTCTTTTTGTTTGTTTGTTTGTTTGTTTTATATTTAATAGAGCTTAAAATCTTGGCTCTTACTCCGTCCACCTCAAAGGAATAAACTTTGAGCACTAAAGTCTACAAAAATAATTTATGAATCTCATCATGGTGGCACATGCCTTTAATCCCAAGACTCTGGAGGGAGAGTCAGGCAGAGTTTTGTGAGATCAAGGCTAGCCTGGGCTACATACCTTAAAAAACTAAGGAGTGTGTGCGGGGTGCGAATTGTTGTTGTTCCATTTTGCTAAGTCTACACAGTTCAAAAAAAAATTTAAGAAAAATTATGCCTGAAGTGCCAGTGATGGATGGGAAATGATGAATTGATTTAAAATGCACAGGTTGATCTCTGTTTTTATTCAAAGTATCAGATTTACAAAACAAAATTAGTAAGAGTTTCTTCTTTTAAAACACTTGTCACACAATGAAAATCCTCTTAATTCTGAAATGGAAAACACCTAGATACTGTGGGAAATAATTGGTTCGGTAAACTTTTATTTTATAGGGATCAAATATGGATTTCCAAAAAGTTGGAACTTTAAGAGCAACAACAACAAAAAATTATTAGCTACCCGCTACTTAACTCTCAAATCTATTCTCTCTGCATCTGCCTCATCAACTACATCTGCCTTATCCACTACATCTCCATCATCTACTACATCATCTCACTAGACTGCCATTAACTCTTAACCAACTGTCCTACTCAATCACCCCATATAACCCCATCATTGATGTGAATTGCAAATATGGTCACAGAACTACAGAGTAGTGGTCCCAATTATTAATGCATGTTATTAAGCATATTACACATAATTCCAGAAGTTATTCACATTATTGCTTGATATCAGAGTTGTATGTAACAAGCTCTTGACACCCTAATGATACACACATACACACACACGTGCATGTGTGTGCATGTGTGTGTACATATATATACATATATATACATACATGTGTATGTATATACATTGTATATATGAGTATATTTTAGACCTATAAAAAATAAGAGTTTAAACATAGACTATTCAGAAATCTAAACTTTTTTTTAAATCCATGGAGATCCATACAATCCAAAGGAGGAAATGCACATATACATGAAAATATTTAAAAGAAACGGGTAATCTGACTCAAACTTACATAACACACTTTTTTCTATCAAAGAGGACACAGTACTACTAGGTTGAATGTAAATTAATAGGCTGAAAAAGCGGCCTGCAGCCCTTTGTAATAGAGCGTTCTGAATAGCAACGGGATGTTAAACGTGTGCTTACTTTTGACTGTAGTACTTCAGTTTTCTTCCCAGAGTACTTCAGAAACATATCAATTCTACAATTCCATAAGACTGGGAGGGACATTTTTCTTAAAACGTTTAAAAGGGGTCCTTCCAATGTTTGTAAATAGGATATGAGAAACAATAAAAATAAATCAAGTCAGACCATTATTAAGTTTTCAGGATATGTTCGAGCCGTGAATAAAATTTACTTGCACTCCATGTGAAGTCACAATCGCTCAGCATTGCACTTAGGGTCCGTCTGATCTCCTGGACTCCTCCCCATACCCTCCCCGGGTTGTCTTCACTCCCCCCACACCCTGTACCCCAGGTCCTTCTGCCCTGCCCGAAAGCTGCTCTTGGCGCCTGACTTGTCCTTGAGTCATAGCCATCTACTCTTTGACCTATGTGCTCCTCTGAAGGCATCAGGTGCACCAGCTTAAACCTGTCCGACCTTTGTCTGCAGCAGAGCCGCTCACCATGGTAATCAACTGTTCATCTGTCTACTGAGCTCCCGAAGTCTGCGTTTGCCCTCATTCCCTGTGTCATTCAACCCATTAAAAGCACTGCGGAGTTCAGAACCGGAGGCATTTAATAAAATGTGCTGAAAGAATGTGGGGGCAGGTGCGTCAAAGAGAGCTGAAGGGCAAACAAGGGGACAGCTGGGGAAAGCCAGACAGAAGGAGGTCGCTAATATCAACGAGGGAGGGGCCGTATGGCTCTGCCAGAGAAGAGCTAATTTAACCAGGGACGTGGAGGATGCGAGTGAAGCAACAGAGGAGGGCTGAAAGAGTGTGATCTGTATTAGTCCGAACTTTAACATGGCTGACGGCAAGCGAAATAGCAAAGAAACGTCAGAGATGAATAGTCCTTAGAGATAGCAAGAAGATCCACTTTACTCTGTGTTTATTTCTTATGTAAATGAAGTGCCGAATATTCCTATGACTCATCTACCTCATCCTTTCTCATGAATTTAATTTCGGGTTTGGCAGAAAGACCTGTGTGCAGTCGTCAGAATCTGGCTCTTTAAGCTTGGCCTGGAAAACAATGTTTCATGAAAACTCAAAATTCCATTTAAATGGCAGCCTCTGAGTATAATCAGTGCTGTGACTCACCTGGTACAATAAAATGCAAGATAGCTCGCAGGGCCTCCAGCTGGACTGACAAAGATGTCCCGTGTGCTCTCATCACTGTTAGTATTTTAGGGACCACTGCTGCCATTGTATCCAGAGATGGGTTACTAGGGATGGGAATTGATTGATTATTGAAAAAAAAAAAAGTACAACCTGGTTTATTTGTACAAACACCAAACTAAAGCAAATATGGTTAACCAGAGCCAATGTATTTTACCAGGAAAAGCTATAAGAAAATGCATTTGAACCTAACCAAAACTTTAAGAGTTTAAATTCTGACCCCAAGAATTAGATCTGAAATAGCCTGGATATCTTTTTGCTTTACTTTTATGAATGTAACTCCTTCCTTCTGGTCAGGATGTGGATCACTGGCAACAGGCCTGAAGAATGTTCACAACCCCATTTTGCAGATTAAAAAAAAAAAACTTGTTTGGAGGAGGAAATATCAAAACCTTTAATTAGAAAGAGGCACGGCCAGGACCCCTGCATCATATCAAGGTTTGTCTTCCAGATTAGCATCACCAGACTTTTTATACAGAGTTTACAAGTTACATGAAAGTCTTGGCTTCTCCAAGACATCTGACCCTCTCTTCTTTCACAGGTGAGGAAACTCCAGAAGGCAGTGTGGCTATTTGCCCCACACAGTACCTTCTTAGCTGAAATGTGCCCACACACTTCCAGCACCATCAAAACCGGAACTTAAATATTGCAAATGCGTTTTCAAAAACAGCATTTATAAAAGAAGAACTGTGACAGAAATATATTACCTAAGGATAGCTTACCTGGACTTCTGGGAAAGACAAGTAGCTCCATTCTTTACAAGTCTGTAGGTGTGTGCACACAACTCACATCATTCACATATAATAACCACATTGCTAACAGCTAGATTTATTGACAACTTAAAATGTACCAAGCTTTTCCTAATCCTTCATGAAAATGAAATTATTTAATCCTTATGCCCTAAACTCATATCTCCTGAAGCTGTTTCTGATCCCTCTATTTTATTCCTTTTGGAAGAATCCTGAAGCCCAACCATTTGATAGTTAGCTCCTATCAACAATAAAGTCATGCAGCTTCCTCTGAGACCAAACCTCCACGTGAGAGGAAGCTCATTAAGACTCTGCATGTTCTAGGAAGAGAGAGAAACATCTCACCCGAGGGAAAGCTCATTAAACTTGTGGAGTAAACTACTCAGATGCTTGTCAGTTCAAGGAAACTGACAAGATTGACTAGGCTTCTCCCTCCACAGCCTGTATGAGCTGTAAGGACTACTGAATGACTCCCTCAGAGCAGCCCAGGCCTGAAGAGGACAGACACCAGCAGAGCTTTCCAGAAGATTCTCAGACTACACCAGCTGTCTGAAGAGGCTCAGCTCCCCCCACCTTTTTTTTTACTATAAACATTTCATTTTATTTTTTTAAAGAAAGTACTTCTAAAAGAAGAAAATAATCTGGATCATATATATATGTATATATATACATATATATATGTTAATAAAAACCTTTACATAATCTTCATGCACAAAGACCCAGGGGTAGCCATATTGTCTGTGACAGGCCCAAATATTAGCTGTTTCAAGCTAATGCCTGGGACTTCCAATAGCCAGTAGCGATGTGGGTGAATGCCTTCTTCATCTGCCCCTAGGGCCCAGCCAGGCCTGTCTCTGTGACAGTTTTAACTTTTGGGAAATGTTCTTGACTAGATGGGAGGGCAGGGAGGAACACCCTTGACATTTTTCATCTAAACTCCTCTGGCAAATCGAGGAAGATGACCGATGATCAAGGGCTGGAGAAATTCTGAGGCTCCTGGAGACTTGTTCTCTGGGGCTTGGAGCCACTGCACATGATAGTGAAGTGTCCAAAAGATATACAAGGGAGGAGTAAAGGCCTTGAAGATCTCTGCCTCTGTGGCAGACAGCCCTTCTGTCTTAAATATATCAAAGAACAAGGTCCAACTCTCTTGACTCACAAAATGCTGCTAACTGAGAAATCAACTTAAGGGACAAATCTGCTGTAAGGGAAGGTCAGTCAGCCATATGTCAGATGTCTGTCAAACAGTCGTGGTACAAAAGGATTGCTGCTGTGGAGGGTAGATGGTACAAAAGGATTGCTGCTGTGGAGGAGGCTAGATGGTACAAAAGGATTGATGTGGTGGAGGGTAGGTGTTGGCATGGGCTGAGAGTAAGAACTCTGGGTGTGGAAAAGAAGTCCCTGTTCTTTTTGGAGGTTCTGCCAAAGAGGTTTTATTGATCATTTTTCAAAAGAAAAAGAAATTGAATGATCTTGAGGTTGATAAATGGAGACCTGTCTTTGTTGTTGTTGTTGTTGTTGTTGTTGTTGTTGTTGTTGTTGTTCCAGAAGCCCTTATGAGCTATTGTGGGCTATGCACAGTATTTGGAAAACCCCTGAATAACTAAAGGATGATGTGTAGAGCAGCAGAAAGGAACAGAGGATTCCCAGAGACTGACAAAGTGTCAGTTAAAACAGTGCTGGGGCCGGGCAGCAGTGGCATACACCTTTAATCCCAGCGCTTGGGAGGCAGAGGCAGGTGGATTTCTGAGTTCAAGGCCAGCCTGGCCTACAGAGTGAGTTCCAGGGCAGCTAGGGCTACACAGAGAAACCCTGTCCTGAAAAACCAAAACCAAACCAAACCAAACCAAAACAAAAAACAGTGCTGGGGACTGTGATGTGGCCAGTGTGAATGGGCATGAGTGTGGTGTCAAGAGCCAGGCTCACTGGCTCCCAGCAGTCAGTTCTTGAAGGTAGGATTGGTAAGGCTCCTAAAAGATGATCTGAGCCCTCTCTGAGCAGTGTGCTCTAGGTTCCCAAGCTTTGTGAGCTGTCACTCATACTGGGGTGGGCTTTGGCGAGGCAGCTGTCTTTGAGTCATTTCTGCTCCTGAAGTAACTCTTCACCTACAGTACTGTAAGTTACCCCAATAAATCTCATCGGCTCAGCATGTTGAGCAGTGGTGGTATTCTTACTTGATCTGCTGTAGGTTCAGGGTTTGTAAGATATAGGCCAAATGGAGACATGTGTTCATTTCTCCCTAGGAAGAGTGTCCGACAACAAGCCAAGACACACGATCCATCTTACCTGGAGCACTTGTACATACCCTAAATGATTTTTAAAATTCATGCCTGTTTCCTGTGTGGCTGCTTTTCACTTGATATCAAACAGTGCCACCATTATGTATTTTTCGCTTAATAGATTGCTAAAATATACTAAACATATATTGCTGGAGTTTTTGGAAGGTTTTGTAAGCTTTTAGCTCCCTCTCACCATTTCAACCACATATAATAATATCTGGCCTCTTTTGTGCCACAAACCAGACACCCAGTGTTACTAAGGCTGGCCATAAAGTGCTTGAGAATAAAGTGTCATTGGGAAAGGAATGAGAGGAAGAAGAGAGGCCAAAGTTAATTTAAATGAAAGAATAGTAATAAACAATGCATTGTAATGAATAGTGCTTTAATTCTGAAAAGCAATAATTGCAAAATGCGTGTATTTATAGTTTTGCATATATACATATATAGCAATCTGAAAAGCTATTATCAATTCTGCTGCAGATTTATCATTTCTAAACCAGGTAACACATGGCTTAAAGCACAGAAGCAAACCTTCACAATATTTCTTCAGCCTCTGCCACACTTTTTAATGCCTAGATAAAATAATTCCAGAATATCAGGGAAGATGACAAGAGGCATGTTCTCATGTACCATTCCAACATGGTCTTTGAATGACATCACCTGGCTCAGTGCCCTGCATACATACGTGTATACATGTGTATGTGTATAGGTATATGTTTTGATATGGTATATGTATGTGTGTATGTATATGTATATGGTGTATATGTATATGTATGTATATGTATAAATGCATATATACATATGTGTGTATGTATATGTATATGATGTGTATATATATATATATATATATATATATATATATATATGCATGCTCATGAATGTGTAGTAAGTACCTTCCTTCGAACAGATGACTCAGCATCTTGCAGCCACTCTCTGCCACCTCAGGAGCCTGGGCATGCTTCTGCATCAACTCCAACACATTCAGGTATACTCCTTTTGCCAGCAGGATTTTCCTGAAATTAACTACAAGGTGTTTTTCAAGTTACTTACAGTGATGAAAGCTCACAATTGCAATAACATATAATATATTTCACTAGCTACTTAAAGATCATTAACAGCTGCCTATATTTTACAAATAGATGACATTCTCTGCTTTTCACATTTATTAATTCTTTATTGAAGTTTCCAGTTAATTTTTTTGTATTTACAGAGTAGACGGGTATGAATGTGATTAATACATTAAATCCCATAAGAAAGAAGTGTTATGTTGAAGAATGTATGCAAACAGCATTCTTCACAATGAGGATGAAAATTAAATGAACGTCTAACTTTGAACTTCACAAAATGACCAGACTTACACTGAGCTAGGAAGCACAAATATGCTAGACATCAGTGCATGAGCTTGAGAGACTCTGTGTTCACAGATACAAGCCATCTCTCCATTGGTGATGGGAACCAGAGGCAGGCCTGAGGAGAAGGGCCACAGGTGTGTAGAGGTTCATCACTCACTGGTGACAGGATAATGGAATGGCCTGGTCTGGGATGCTCTGAACTACTTTGTACATCTCAGTGGGCTGCATCCTTTATTCATGGACCCCATCACTATCTACCATGCAAAAATGGCATTGCTCAATTATGGCAAACTCAACCAGGAGAAGGGCAGTCATCCTGAAGTCCCTTCAGAGTGTACAGAACATTTTCATGCTTCCCTATTTACTTGCAGAATTTTATTGCCTTTCTCTACTCTATTTTAGCAGAACATTATCTACATTCAAAGGCAAATCACAAAACACCAACTCCTACGGCCATCATCTCTAGTGAATGCTCATTCACATTTGTATTTCCTCTGGTTCAAAGGTCAACCCTCCTTCTCCGCTTGACTTTTGTCTTGGCTACCTCACATTCCTTAGTTAGTCTTCTTGTTCATCTTCCCCTTTAGAATTTGACACCATGAGCCTAAAATTTTTATGTAACCATCATACCACAATGGTGTAGATTGTATGGAATCTAGTACATGATACGAACTCAGTACTCAATTCATTCAACTGCTCAACTAAATGAGAAAAGTATCACAAAAGATGTTTGGGCCTAAGCCTTCAAATAGCCATGGTGCCAAGACATTCTTTTTTCCCTCTGCATTCCCTGCTCCTCCTTATCCTCTTCCTGCTTAGTTTGTCTTTGGGATTTAGTAGCCCAGGTTGGCCCTGCCTTAGCTAGAGCACTGAGATTGCTGGCCTGTGACACCATTCCTGTCTAAGAGCCCAGTTCTTCTTTCTGCCAACTCAACCCTGTTTTTTTAAACAAACAAACAAACAAACAAAATAAAAGCAAAAACAAAGACCCTTCCCACCCCTTCAGCCTTCACACTCACTGTCCCAAGTAACTTGCAGTGTGAATTTGATGGTAGCACTAACTAAGGAGGCTGCTGAAGATCTTACTACTCTATTACGCCTGGAAGATTATACCTGGAAGCCCAGGATGTGCAAGGACATCTAAGAATACCTAGCAGATAGCCAGGAACGAAAGTGTGGAAGCATGAAAGGAGGGCAGAATTGACTCCAAAGAGATGCCGAGCTGACTCACGAGGTCATTGTCCCTCAGAGGCCATAAGGAAAGCAACCTCAAGTCACAAAATCTTAACAACTGATGGAGGGACCTAACAGAGTTTCCTAAAGGTCAAGTCCCACAGCCCATCACACTATTGCTGCTTGGCAGCAAGCTTCATCTCCTCTGGGTTGCTATATACGATGCACCTTGGCTGTAATGCAATCCCTACCCAGACCTCCATCGTGACAGGGCAGATCCTGTGATGACTCAGCCCTGGGACAGGCCCTGTCACCGCTCAAGGCCTGACTATTCCAAGCCTTTGTGTGATGTGCCTGATTCATTGTTAGCTAATTAACTTTGTTCTTTAACAATTTCACACATATACACAGTACATTTGATTAGGTTCCCCTTTTATTAAAATGCCACCAGAGATATGGGGCAGCCTGCAGGACATGTGTCTTCCTCACTAGCCTGGACCTTGCCACTAAAATCTGGTAGTTCTTACATTATTGTGTCTCAGATCAACCTTCTTTTTTTTTGTTTTTTTTTATGTGTCACTGCCTAAAAATATCCCATAAGAGCTGCCAAGTCTCCCTGCCTGGTGCCAGACAAGTTTTCCTGGCAAAACTTCCTGTTTACGGGGTCAAGAATCTGAAGCAGTTTGAACCAGGACCTTCTCTCTCTATAAGTATGCAAAGCTAAACTACACACAGGGATTATACATAAGAGATCATTTTCAAAAAAAATCATAAATACAAAGCAGCATTTCATTCTGGACAATTTCACCAGTTTTTAAAACAGTGAAGAGCTCAAACAGTAGCATTCCTGTAAAAT
>JADRCD010225522.1:1495-16650 GCA_019843815.1 Montemys delectorum | reverse complement strand
AAAAAAAAAAAAAAAAAAAAAAAAAAAAAAAAAAAAAAGAATCAAGAGTTAAAGAGCATCTTCAGCTACATACAGAGTTCAGAGTTAGCCTGGGCTACATGTAATCCTGCCACAGGGAGGAGGGAAGGGGAGGGAGAGAAGAGGAATAGGAAGGAAAGAGGGAGGGAAGGAAGGAGGGAGGGAGGGAGGGAGGGAGGGAGGGAGGGAGGATGGAAAGAGGACTTACCGCTGAATTCCTTCTTGAGAAAGTACTGGAAGCTCTGCCGACCCTTGGGGTCTCGAATCAGTTCGCTGAAGTTGAAGGCCCATCGCTCCACTCGCATCTTGGTAGGGACCTCCACCCTGCAAGGGTGATGACTGGTAAGTGCAGCACTCTCTGGGAGACAGGGGCTGTACTAGGTGCTGGCCTGGGTGGGAGTGACAGGTCTACCAACCTTCATGACAGGCACCAGCCTCTACCAACCTTCTTGAGGTCCCTGGCCAATGTCTCCACCTGATCTCAGTTTCCCTCTGTCCCACTAGCCTCTGCATAGGCACACAATCCAAGTCGCCACTTACCAGGAAGACATAGCCTCCAAGTCCCCTGGGGTTTACACCACAGATGTGGCCTCCCAGAGTTGAGGGAGAGTCACAACCCAGTGGATCCCTGTCCTAAAAACCTTCAGGGGAAAAGATCCAGGTCTGAAAACAAACTGAGAAGGGCTGGGCTGCCATCTTCAAGCCAGGTTAGAATTCCAGTGACCTATTGGTCCTGGATGCTGTGGCCACAGCTACCAGTCAGCACCTGTCACTCACTAAGGCTTCCCTTTCACCCTGAATGTTTGTGACAGCATTGGTCATGATAGTCACCACTCGGGAAAAATCCAAATGTCCTTCCGCAGACAGACGGGTGTGTGTGAAGCTTATTCCCACGGGGAGCTTGGTTTATACATAACTGAAACAAAATGCTAACTCTTGCTACATCGTAGATAAACTCTGAGAGTTCAGCAGGAAGTAAGAAATGCCTAATGAAAAAACACACATCCAATTCATCTACAGGAAACTTCTAGAATAGGAGACTACGGAGAATCAGAAAATAGATTGACTAGTGATCAACTAGGGGGAGCTCAGGGAATGGAGATTTGGGGGCACTAACAGCTAAAGGGCGCAGATTTATTTTTAAAATATTGTGGTAGAGATTATATTCCTCCATCAAAAGTTTAGTTGTACACTTTAAATGGGTAAATTGCTTGATATGTGAATTACAACTAAAAAAAAAAAAAATCTCTCAAACTTGATATAGGGCCTGGTGTATACCAGGTTGGCTTTGAACCTGCTATGTAGCTCAGGAACTGTGAATGCCCGCTCCTCCTACCTCTGGGGTGCTGGGGTTACAGGTGTGTACCATTATATTGTGTTTGGGGGTCAAATCTGAGGCTTCATGAATTCTAGACATTCTACCAACTGAACCACAGACCACCCTAAAATAAAGCACATTTTGGGCTGGGGAGATGGCTTAACGGATAAAGTATTTGCTATGTAAGTGTGATGGCCACTTTGGGCCTCCAGAACCCATGTGAAAACCTAGCAGGTGAGGTAGTCACCTGAAATCCCCTCCCTCAGGGAGGGAGGGCTAGGCAGCTAGACTAGCCAGAACCGGAGCGCTGTGGGCTCAGTGAGAGACCACGACTCAAAAAACAAAGTGTAGATGGGTGAAGGAAGACCCCTGATCTCAGCCTAAGGCCTCCATACACATGAACACATACATGTACCCACACACGGACTCTCTCACACACACATGCAAACACATCCTACACATACACTCACCAAAAAAAAAAAAACAAAAAAAAAAAACAGATTTGTTAAAATCCCAACATTAGAAATACATACAACTTGGCATTTAAATCCCAGAACTGGGTGTCGTCTGTTATCCAAGGGTTGCTGGGAAGGCAGCCGGACATGATGGCATCGTTAGACGAGAACTGCTCGCTGTACTTGACAATTCTGAAAAGCAGATAGAAAGGGAGAGTTCCTGGAAAGTCAACCCAGAGAGGACAGGTAACTCGATGGAGTAATTGGCCAGCTTGGCCTCTCTTCTGGTATCAATTTAGTTACATGCCTATTACTGTCTTCTCAGAAAAAAAAAAAAAACAAAATCTGCCACAGCCCTGGGATGGGACGCTGTTTGGAAAGATCTGCCCTGGTGTATTTGGGAAACAGCACTTTTTTCTTCCAGCCTTGTCCCCTTGTCAATTTTCTGTCCTTAGTTCAAACACGGCTTTGTCACATGTCATAGGAAGATTTTACAAAGTTGACTCAGTCTGTGTCTTGGTGTCCATCTTAGAAGCTGCAATTGCCACAGATGAACCAAGAGCACTGATCTTCTGGATTCCTCTGCTATGACAATGCCTGGGTTTGGGAACTTCAGTGCACTACCAGAACTTCTGGCCTCAAGCTACGTGGGACCTTCCAAGTTAATGCACTTCCTGATGTCTGCGGCAGAGGCGACGCTCTTACCTGTGTGTGGGGAAGAACCACAGGTCCTTGCCATGAGTCCTGCCGTGAGTCCTGCCCACAGCCATGGCATGCTTTTAGGGAAGATGGCTCACTTTCAAAAACTATTAATTTGGGAAGGTGTAAAGGCTATCTGAAGACTTTTATGAGAACCTGGCCCGTAACCTAATATTGGAAGTCAGCAGTGACAAAATATGGTTCATTGGCACCTAAAGTCAGTCTTCAAATGTCTTGTCATGTTTGACTTAAAAGAGACATTCTCGTACACATCTATTGCTCGTGACTTAGCAAGACAAATCAGAGACATACCCTCCAAGAGACACCGAAGACTTCACTGTGGACCTCATCAAGGCCTGTTGGTAATACATGATCTGGAAAGAGCGAGACGGCTGTTAGGAGACAGCTGTGATTGTTAATCATGACTCTCAACTTGACAGGTTCTGGAATCACTTGGCAGACAGACCTCTGGGGGTGCCTATGTGGGGATTTCTAGATGGGGTTGTGATGAGAGGATCCACCCTTAGCCTCCGGGATTGAAGACAAAGAGGAAAGTCAGCTGGGTCGCCGCAGGTACGTTCCTGACTCCATTTCTTGACTGTGGATGCCCTATGGCCAGCTGCCTCGTGCTGGGCTGCTATGACTCCTGCTCGCTCCCAGAGTGGACTGTATCCCCTAAAATTGTGAGCCAAGATAAACCCTCCCACCCTTAAGCTGCTTCTGTCAGGCAACGAGATAAGTCATATGATCTCCAGCTCCACACCCTTGAGGACGATCAACTCTGATATCACACAGGGATCCAAGGCCAGCGGCCATTCATCCATACCAACAGTGTACTCTACATCTTTAAGTCAGGGCTCAAGTTCATACCTCAGACTTCTGGTCAGTATTCTCCTTAACCTATCATGTGTCTGTTTGAGAAAAGTCAATAGCTAGGGGGACAAAATGTCCAAAGGAATATTGAAGTGAGATGCGGAAATATAGGTTGAAGTCCTGCAGAGACCAAAGTAGATAGCTTGTCACCCTGCTCAAATTCCAAACGGATTTGTAAGAGCAGGGTCTAGTTTAAGGATGTGCCTTCACTCCCACAGTCCTCCCTCGCCACCCCTCAGATGTGTGGCTCCAACCTCCTGAGCCTCAGCGTTTGCTCCATTCAGACCTTACCAAGGATCCTTGGCTGTCCGTTAATTTGGAAACAATTGTCTGAACATTACACATGGTTTCATTCAATATTTGTGTTAAAGCCATAGTACACATGATTTGTTAGAAGACTTTAAAGCCAAGCTTCACTGGGACTGGGAGACTAATTACCTCTTTTCTGACAGCAGTGACAGTTTGTTTCTGTAAAACAAAGAAGAAAAAACGTTAAATCGGTGCCATTAAATCCGTATGGTTCAAATGTCCATTTGAAAAATGAGAAGCATTGCCCATGAGAAAACTGCTCTTCTCCTCATACTTAAAAGGCAGGATCCCCCTCCCACCATGGTCTCTACCACCTCTGCCCTGCTCTGTGCCACCAATGGAGACTAACAGCAAAACGAGTGGCCAGGGAAGAGATATAATTTACCACTGTAAATTTATTCCTAAAACCCAAGGTAAATTAAAGACCAAGTTTGGAGTTGGCCTTGCTCTCCCATTCTGTCCCATTAGGAAGAGCTGAAAGTGGAAAATAAAGAGGGTAATCTGGGCTAAGACAACAATGGCTCAGTAGACGATGGCTCAGTAGACGATGGCTCAGTAGAACTTACCACTGCAAGTCTGACAACCTAAGTTTGATCCCTAGAACCCACGTAAAGATGGAATGAGAGACCGACTCCACAAAGTTGCCCCCTGACCTGCGCATATATGCCATATGCTTGCTTGTTTGTCAGCTTGACACAAGCTAGAGTTATCTGAACAAGGGAACCACAATTGAGAAAATGCATCCTGTCCTGTGGCTAAGCCTATAGGACATTTCCTGAACTAATAATGGCTGATGTGGGAGGGCCCAGTACATTGTGGGCAGTGCTACCCTGGGACTGTGGTCATGGGGTATATAAGAAGGCCAGTTGAGCAACCCACAGAAGTAAGCACTCCTCCATGGCTTCCTGCCTCACTTCCTGCCTCCACATGTCTATCTTTCTTCCCCTCAGTGATGGGCTAAGCTGAGATAAGCCCTTTCCTCCTATGTTGCTTTTTGTCATGATGTTTTGTCACAGCAATAAGAACTCTACGGCACTGTGGAGAGTATGCGCGCACACACACACACACACTAAAGATAGATAAAAACTGAATAACTGGAAGCCACTTCTCTCCCTGATACACAGCAGGAGGGACAAAGATCTATATCTTTGAGAAACACAAGTGGACCCTGAACATGTGTTTCTCTTCTCACCAGGAGGAGCTTTGAATAAATTGTAAGATTCACTCTCAGGCATTCATAACAATTTGACTGACATCACAAACTGAAAAAAACAAAATAACCTAGCCATGTTTCTAAAACCAAAGCACAGGACTAAGAGTAAACATGACCCCCAGCCTCGTCTCAAGAGTCAGCTCATAATGCAGGGAGATCACCCTGTACCCCATGCCCTTGCTATCAAAGCAAGTTCAAGTCTACACTGAGGACCAGCCCCAGGGGGTCCTCTCTCTCTGGGCTTTAAGTAAAGACAGGGAAAGGATGGCTCTGAGGCAGGCTTCCCTGTCTTTCTCCTGCTGAAATCTCCCAGGCTACAAGCCACAGGAGTGGACTTTGTTGGGTCCACCTCTCTGCTCCACGCCATCCTTTGAGGTTGGGACTGTGGGAATCTCAGTCTTGGTTTTCTGAGATGTGGTTATGACCAAGGGCTGTCTGGTGCTGACTCTAATCCCACAAGCTGAGCCTCATAACTCCTGCCTGCCTAATACTTATGTCACTGAGTTAAACCAAATCTTCATTAGGAATAGGGTCACATGTGTTAGAAGGACCCTGCTTCTCCTTAGACATTGCAAAGGGAGCCAGTGTTCCTTTGGCAAAGAAGCACAGGATCTCCCAGGGGCCAATCTGAGAGGTCAAGAATGCAGCTCTCCTCTCTCATTCATGCAGAATATCGCTTTGACCACTGCTTTTCACAGGAAATCTTCAATGGTTACTGCAGCAGCACAAGGTAGCTATTTTACAGCCATATCTGACTTTCTCTTTCACAGATCATCTCAAGTTTTACTTTTGTGACTATATTTTACAATGTAAATGGTACCCTCAGAACACAGGCACTTCCTTTAGAATCTCGCCTAACTCAGGGCAGATCCTTGGCAAACAACAACTTGACGATGGCTCTGGTGTGCTTGGGAGCTAAGGGAGAGAGACTTTTTTATAAGCTTCCTCTTAAACATTTGGAAACACTCGGCAGATAGTCTAGAGCAGTGGTTCTCACCTATTCTAATGCTAGGGCCCTTTCAGATAGTTCCTCATGGTGTGGTGACCCCACCACCACCACCACCACCACCATAAAATTGTTTTTGTTGCTACTTCATAACGTGATGTTGCTACTGTTATGAATTGTAATGTAAATAGGATATGCAGGATATCTGATATCCCGCCCCTGTGAAAGGGTCATTTGACAATCCCCCCAAAAGGGGTCGCAACCCACAGGGTGAGAAGTGCTGGTGTAGAGTCTTGGTGATCACATTTATCCCTGCCCCCCATTCTCTCTCAACATAGGGCTTTGTTTTAGAAGACATACATTTTAGATAGAAAGGGACCCTGGGACCAGAGTAGACTTACATTGAAATCTAGTATAATCAGATGCCTCTGTTAGAGTTCTGTTGAAGTAGATGCTAGGAATAGTATCTACTGATCTAGGATCTCTGTTGAAAGAGGAACTGGACTCTCACACAGTAACTACCCCTCAGCAAATGCAGAGCAATTCACACTTCCTTTGAACTATTAAAAAGCTTAAAGGGGAAAGATTTTATGACTGATTCCATGCTAAGGAGACCAAGGCTCTGGAGAGTTGTTGGTATTAATACCCTGCTGGCCCATCATTGGCTCAACCAAAACTCAAATGTGCCTCTGCAATGGGCAAGGCGGAGGAGCGAGTCATGAGACGACACCCCCTCTCCACCTCGCCTGCTCTCTGCACCACAGCCTGCCTTTGCCTTGAGCTGGGGATGCTGCAGAATACAGTGTGGTTTCCCAGCCTTTTAATTTATAATTAAGACAGAGAGAACAAAGCCTCCGCCATGAGATGAGATACAAACACAGAAACACAACTCATTACTATAATGATGTAAGGACCAATCCAAAGCTGGTTCTATGCTCAGCAGCCAGCATCTTAGACATCATCGTTCAGAGAACCTAGGACCCACATCAACCTGCCCATCCTCCGTTGCCACCGCAGCCTGCCCTGGGGCCCCAGGGCTCAGTATACAAACACAGAAGAAAGGAGCAGGACTCTGGCTGTCCTGTCATTCTTTAGGCCTCATGGGGAGCTGTTGAGTGTGATAGCCATACGCACACGCTTGTTTCTACCGCTGTTGATCCCCCTGTGGATTCACGTATTTGCCTGTGGGGCCACTGTCTCCATCTTCAGACTTTTAGTTATTTTTACATTTCACTCACTTTCTTTGCTTTATTATCTTTTCAGAACTCTGTCCCTGGTGTGGCATCTTTCATGGGGTTCCCAGAACTACCAGCAATTTCCTGGGGTCCAGCCTTCAGTATGCTCTCTAACACGGGGTAGGGATTGCACACTCTAAACAATGTAGACTGTCAGCATTTCTGACTTCAGATTTTTTTTCTCAGATCTTTGGAAATTTACCCAGACATGACAGCTAGAGGATGGGACCCAAGTCTAACCAGAAAATCAATTTATACTTCATCTGTACTTTCTGCACTTAACTTGAGCATAATTTACAAGATAGTTTCAACCTAAAACAAACTTTGTATGTTTTGAGGCAGGGTCCTATGATATATCCCTGGCTGACCTGGAACTTGCTATGTAGACCAGGCTGGCTTCGACCTCGGAGGGTACTGGAATTAAAGACATGCACCACCATGTCCAGCCCAAACAGAGCTTCTCTGTAAGCTCTCCCACCTGCGGCATCATGCTGGTACTCCACGGTTCAGACTCAGAAGACTTTTGAGCTGGGGATGCTCAGCCTACGACAGGATCCAGCTGAAGCCCAGGCACCCTAATTTCTATCTTGGCTTGTCTATGTGAATCTTAGCTTTTAATTCTAGCTCTCCACACACTTCTCTGTGGGGTTAGTCACCTCAAGAGTGATACACATGTGCCTTGTGTGCATCCTGAGACATACACCCAATGAAATGTGTGCAAAATGAGGCAGCACTGGGAAAATGTTCTAGACTTTTCTAAAGGCCAGATCTGACTTGTGAATGGAAGAAGCATGCGGGCTTTGGGTCCAGGCAAAAGTTGAAATCTTGGTTTTTTATGTTATTGGCTATATGATCTTGGACAGGTTCTTTTTTTTTTTTTTTTCTTTTTTGGCATCTCAAAGCCTTTTGTTTCTCATTCATAAAAGGAAAATGGAGGGGTTAAATAGGATAATTTACATAAGCAGTTGGCATACTGCAGAGACTCAATGTGCAATGGCTATTAATTAGGGTTAAACATACTGTTGCCGAACATAACACATGCAGGGTATGATGTCAACTCTCATTACAAGATAAAATACTGTTCAAGCAATAGTCAGGACATAGTTATACTTAAAGACATAATCACCATTTATCTGAAATTCAAATTTAACTAGGAATCATTTTCTGTTTGCTAAACTTGCAAACCCACTATCAATATTATTATTACTTAGCCAAAAGGTCATAAAAAACATCATGCTAAAGTTATTGAAATATACACACCCACACACTCTGCCGTTCAGAGACAACCACCTGGTGACAGAAGAGGGTGAAGCAATCTTTTTTTTTTTTTTTCTAACCCTGGAATTCGCACATATAGCTACTTTTATTTTGGATATGGGCTCTCCTAGAGTGAAGCCATTTCTATACTCCCACTTAAAGGGATACCCTTCCCCACACTAAGAATATTCTGCCTGAGGACTCTTGACAACTCTCCAATCCTGAAATTCTTAACAATTTGTTATTTTCTTCTTGTAGGGATTTCCCAAATAGAGACAGACTTGTTTACACATCTTGTGGCCCTCTGAGGTTGGGAACAAATTGCCAGAAGAGGCTGGCAGGGTCAGAGCTATGCCTGGAAAACACTGGGTCCCTGCCAGAGAGAAGAGAGGAGCCAGGAGACAGAAGCAGAGGCCTAGGGGTGAGGCAGCCTGGTAGGAGTCTGCAAACAGATGTGATGTGGAACACTAGCCAAGAGGACAGTGAGGACCTGGGCCAGGCCCTGGAAGGGTGAAGGTGGGGTAGGACAGAAATTGCAAACAGGAAAATCCAGAAACTGAAGTTGTTAGTGTAAAGTACACAGAAAAAGGGAGAGTGGGCAGCTGCTGGAGGATCCAGGATCTGCGGCAGGGATCATCTGAGCAGACATTTGTTTACCTGGCATTTCCTGAGCACAACAGGCCGGATAATCACTCATAACGTGAAGGGCCAAGCCCAAAATAAAAATGCTTCTTCCCCAGGCAAAGACAGTGAAGAAACGTGTGTGTGTGTGTGTGTGTGTGTGTGTGTGTGTGTGTATGTGTGTATGTGTGTGTGCGCGTGCGTGTGTGCGTGCATGCATGTTTGTGTGTATGTGTGCATGTATATGTGCATGTGTGTGTATGTGTGTGTGTATGCGTGCATGTGCATGTGCGTGTGTGTGCGTGAGTGTGTATGTGTGCATGTGAGTGTGTGTGTGTGTGTGTGTGTTGGTGAAGGCCAAAGGTCAACTTCAAGTGTCATCCTCAAGGGCCATCTACCTTGATTGTTTTTTAAGACAGGGGTTCTTATAGCCTGGCTGGCTAGTGAGACCCGAGAGCCTCCTGTCTCTGTCTCTGCCTCCCTAGTGCTGAGATGACAAGCACACATCACCATGTTGGCACAGCCAAGCTATTGCTTCAGCCCTGAGAGCAAAGAGCTTTAAGATGGCAATAGAACATTAAATCAGCCAAGGCCATCCTGACAATGAGAACTTTGGGGCTAGCATCAGGCACCCTACCTACGGGGGATCCTGGATGCAGTACTTAAACTGGGTGATGGGAGGAGCTAGATGCAGTACTTGGTCCAGGATGGGAGAAGCTGGATGTACTTGAGCTGAGTGAAGGAAGGAGCTGGATGAGGTACTTGGGATGGGATGGGAGAAGCTGGATAAGGTACTTGGGCTAAGTGATGGGAGGAGCTGGATGAGGTACTTCGGCTGGGTGATAGAAAAAGCTGTATGCAGTACTTGGGCTGAGTGATGTGATGATCTGAATGAGGTACTTGGTCTGGGTGATGGAGGAGCTGGTGGCAGTACTTGGGCTGAGTGATAGAGGAGCTTGAAGAGGTACTTGGGCTGAGTGATGGGAGGAGCTGGTGGCAGTACTTGGGCTGAATAATGGGAGGAGCTGGTAGCAGTACTTGGGCTGAATAATGGGAGGAGCTGGATGAGGTACTTGGGCTGAGTGATGGGAAGAGCTGGATGAGGCACTTGGGCTGAGTGATGGGAGGAGCTGGTAGCAGTACTTGGGCTGAGTGATGGGAGGAGCTGGAGGCAGTACTTGGGCTGAGTGATGGGAGTAGCTGGTAGCAGTACTTGGGCTGAGTGATGGGAGGAGCTGGTAGCAGAACTTGGGCTGAGTGATGGGAGGAGCTGGAGGCAGTACTTGGGCTGAGTGATGGGAGTAGCTGGTAGCAGTACTTGGGCCGAGTGATGGAGGAGCTGGATGAGGTACTTGGGCTGAACAAAGGGCTAGATTTTTGTTTTTGGTTTTGTCACATGAAAAATAAAACTGATATTATGCCAAGACCTCAATAAAGCCTCTTTTTAAAAAAAAAAAAAAAACCCATGCTGAGCATCAGAGGCCACCAGGAAGGACTTGGAGGGGGTCTGGGTGGTTCCCATCCCAAGTTCACTGTGTCCAAGCTCTGTGTCTGCATGAGTTTTCCCTCCTGGGTCCCGCTTCATCCACTCCCAGGGATGGCCTCATTATTCTGTGCCTCCTTCAGTGCACGTGAGCCTCTGAGCCGGGCTCGGTGAGAAGCACTCTCTCCATGCATGGCCGGGGCGGGGGGGGGGGGCACCAGTGCACATTAGGGCTGCACTATCCTTAGCTAGCCACCATCACACAGAGAGGCATGGGAAGAAAGCAGTCTCTGTCAGGAGGAACACAAGGCTTTTGCTCAGTGAGGACTCTGGGCTGCATGCCTAGCAACCCATGGCGTCCGATACCCAAGAACACATTTCTGCCTTGCTTTCACAGACTAGCACGCGCACCCATGTGGCCTATGCTGTGCCCATGACAGATTATTCAACTAGAAGCAGACAGGACAGAATGGGATGACTTTCCTCTCGGACCTGCCACACCTCTTCCCAGGCTAGAAGCATGGGAAGGTATAAGGACAGAGTGACCTAAGTCCATCCCCCAAATAGGGTCAGAGGTCTATAAGGACATGAAAGCACAAAGGAGCACCACTTCATAGAGGAAGAGGATCAGTAAGAAATGGGCAGAGAGGGATGGGAGGGCAGGAGAGGTGATGTATAAGAACATAGTATAAGGATATATATTATAGATTACGTAAATATATACTATGTATACATATATATGATATATATATACACATATGTACCCTGTATATGTATGGAAGTGTCATAATCAAGCCCATTGCTCTGTATGCTACCTTTAAAACTTACCTGAAACTAAAAAGAGTAATAAAGATAGAAGTAAAAGGCAAGACCCTATCTCCCTCACAACACAATGATATAGTGAGCATCTCACAGGTTGTATATTGTCTGGACATTTCTACAAATGATCCTGATTAATCTCCTAATGAACTAACGCCAGGTGTAGGAACCGAACCTTAAGGCATCGGAAATAAAAGGAAATATATTAGGACACTCAAGTCCTGAAAGGCTTGGGAGCCTGGCCAAAAGTGGTAGTGGGTTCCTGCCTAGGGCCTTAGCTCATTGGGTAACAGTGTGGCCCAGCCATGAGTACCACTAGATGGCAGTATAACCTGCCCTGGGGTGGAAGAAATAAGACAGGGCTTACAACCAGACCAGTGCCCGACCTCTATTTAGGATTCTCCTTGTAGGGGCAAATATTCTTTGGAATGAAACAGCATGGTGGGAAGACATACACACCTGGCCTTCTGTGTGCCTGCCCTCAAGGTATAGGAACTGAAAAGAAAAATACATACTAGGGCTGGCTCCCAGCTGAGACTAGATCCTCCCTGGGCTGGGCAACCTTACCAACCAGTGGTCCTTGTCTGGTGAAGCCTGAGGCCCTGAACACCTGCTGGCCTCACAGCCAACAGCCTCCATTTTCACACTCAATGGGCTTTTTGCCTCTGTTCAGGGAAACAGAGCTTGAGATTTTCCTTCTTCACAGTAATAAACTTGTTCTCCATACTGTGAGCTCTCTGAACTGAGGCAAGATCAAACCGTTGCCTTCCTAAGGCCTTGTGGAAGATGTTCTAAGCTCTCTGTGACCCTCTCCTCTCAGGGCAGAAGAGGGAGAAATAGGGTTGCCTGGTTGTGAGAAATGCTGCTGTGACACTCAGCCCCAGCCCCAGCCCCAGCCCCAGCCCCAGCCCCAGCCCCAGCCCCAGCCCCAGCCCCAGCCCCAGCTCCTTCCTGCACAGGGAATATGGTGGGTACTGTGCTGCTGGAGACGGGGCAGGGTGGGGGCAGCTTGCATGCTGTTTCTTCTTACTGCTCCACAATGGCCTAGGAAAAAGAGAGCTGGTGAGAGAGAGAGAGAGAGAGAGAGAGAGAGAGAGAGAGAGAGAGGGAGAGAGGAAGAGAGGGGTGTCAGTGTACAACAAAGACAACCCACAGCCCACACAGAACCCACCACTGCATGTCCACACTCTGTCTCCCACCCAGTCTATCCTCTACTTCCCAGCTCAGAGCATTGCCAGCAGCTGGCCCACCCAGGTTTTTGAATGCTAGAAGGCAAAGCTGCCTCCTTACGGGTGACCAGCGGGGCATGAAGACGCTTCCTTGGTGAGGAGGCCTATGGCCACACTCCTCAGAAATCATCCATCCGCAGCATGGATGGGACAGCACAGCTCCAGGTCCACTCTCCCAAACTGACTCAGCGAAGGTCATGTTCTAACTTCCACACACCCCGAGCACCCTCAGCTGAGCCTCAGTCAGTCCCCACACCCCACCCACGTCAGAGCCAGTGACAAGCGTGCTGCCTCCTCCTCCACAGGAGAGAGGTTTCCAGAGCAGTACATTATCCATTAAAAATATAAAAAAATTAAAAAGAAAAAAAAAATCCTCTCCCACCCAGGTTCTGAGTTTTACTCGATGATTCTGTCTCCATAGCAACTGAGCCTACAAGACCTTGGCACTGATCTGCTATCTGACAAGAAATCGTGGAAGAGGCTGCTGGGAGAATGGCGAGCTGAAAGCTGGCTGACGTGCCCTACGTGGATCAAAGGGAGGGTCATCTTGGACAAGAGTCCTAAGGACGCCCCTGGTGATGCTCTCTGGAGATGCTCAGGCTCTCCGCACACCACGGCGCTACTTTACGAGCCCCATCTGGTTCCTTTCTCTCCTCCTTGGCATTTCCATCTTCCTCCCACCCAGACACACCCTTCCAGGTCCCCACTCATGCCTGAGGCCAAGCCATAACAATGACACACTGGGTAGAGAAAGCTCATCAGGTTTTCAACGTGTGAAATGACTCAGACATCACATGGCCTGCCCTACCCTCGTCATTCACTCACCAGGTCGGCTCCCTACCCAAGACCCTTGCCGTAGCTTCCTCTTCCCCTGACTCTGATACCACAGACCCTGGTATCAACAGCAGTCTCCCAGGAGAGATAGCATTGCCTCACATACACAGCTAGACACACGGACATGTTCCCAACCTCAGAATGCAGCAGACGTACCTGGTTTACCTTAACTTCGTTTGGATTGGTCACGCGATCCAGGCCGTAGTCTAACACATTGTTCATTCCAGGCTGAATGGAAGAATGACAATGTAAGGGTCACCACAGGAAGTCTGTAGCTTCTGATCAGCTTCAGATCTGGCCAAGCTGCCAACTGAGAGATGAAGCCGAGAAGGGCTTGTGGTCTAGCCCACAAGAAAGATGAGGTAACCTCCAAATGGGCTAGAGCTTCCCAATTGCTATTTGGTCTATTACCATAGATCCCCAGTGCTCAGTATAATGGGAGGAAGAGAGAGAGGGAGGGACAGAGGGAAGAGGGACAGATGAATACTTCTCCTTCACCATAAGATAACGGGAGGGAGAGAGGGGGGGGGAAGGAGAGGAGGGAGGGGGAGGGAGGGAGGGGAGGGAGGATGGAAGATAGATGGGATGCACTGTGGATAGACGGATGGACAGATAGATGACAGATGTAATAGCAGTGAATGAGTAAATGGCACTGAAGCTCAATAAGACTTCACTGCAGTTGATACATGGGACTCCTGACTCCCCCTACAGGTCTCCTTCAGCACACCCTTCAGGTGCTGCCTGGGCCGAGTTAGAAGCGGGAAGCTAGCCGTGCTTCAGGCAGGCACTGGCCCACCCCTGCCCTGATCCTGATGTTTTCCAGATGCGCCAGACATTCTAGAAGACACTTCTCCTGTCTTCACTGGCCCAGCCACCTGAGAAGCAGAGATAATGCCTCCCACCTGACGGGCACTTCTAAGGGTTAGCAAGATGAAGCAGGACACCATCAGCAGAACAGGGCTGTCACTGAGCAAGGGCCTAGGCTCTTTTAAGGCCATGCGTGCGTAGGTGTAACCAAACCTGTGTGCAGGCGAAAATGCAACCAAACCTGCGTCAGCTATCTTTGTCAGTTCCCATTTCTGCTGGTTAGCCCCACCCTGCACCCAGTCTCGACTGGCCTCTCTCACCTACTCAAGGCCAGCAATTGAGGTTTTTCACTTCCTGTAGACAGGCAAGTATAGGCACATACTATTAGTAAGGTTGACTTCACAGCAGCAGAGACAAGGCTCTCTCCCCATCAGACCCAGTCCCATCGGCAGCACTGAAAGCATTTTCAGTGCAGAGGTAGAGCCGGTAGATTAAAATCTAAGACATCTATCTGGTTAACTTCAGATAAACACAAATAACTCATGTCCCACATAGTTTTGGAGGAGTTAGGATATAAATTGTTTGGTTGGTGACCCTGGAGATCGGAAGTTGGTCCGGATGCTATTATTTTTTGTTTTGTCAGGGGGGGGGGGGTGGAGAACATAGTCTATATGTACCAGGCTTACCTTGAACTCACAACGTACCCCAAATCAGCCTAGAACTCACAATCCTCCTGCCTCAGCCTGAAGCTATAGGTTCATGTCACCATGCCCAGCTCCAACAGTTTAGCACTTACTGTATACTTATACTAAAAACATAAAATAGCTTTTGATAGCAAATACATTCTGACATAAACTATTTTATGCAAAATAATTATTGCTGAGGCCAGGGCAGTGGCTGAGTGAGTGAAAGTCCTTTCCACACAAGCCTGACAACCTGAGTTCAATCCCCAGAACCCATGTGAAAAGCCAGACAGTGTGGCACACATCTGCAATCACAGCCTGGTGCACATCTGCAATCACAGCCTGGTGCACATCTG
>JADRCD010225521.1:0-18093 GCA_019843815.1 Montemys delectorum | reverse complement strand
GTGGTCTACAGAGTGAATTCCAGGACAGCCAGGGCTACACAGAGAAACTCTGTCTCGAAAAAAAAAAAAAAAGCCTTAAGAAATCATGATATCTCATATTTACCTTAAATTATAAACAACACACACACAGATGTATGTTACAGACATGTACACACACCAACACACATACACATACTATATTTGTACATACTTCCCAGAAAAATCTTAGAGTTGCAAAAATCTCAGTACTGGACATAAGAATCCTCCTTTCTAGTTGTTTGTCAGAGTAGTTCAAGTGACTTCATAAGATACCAAACTCAGATGGTTCAAGCTAGGTCTGACCTGAATTTCTATCTCTTGTTGTCTAGCTTCTTTAGTTCTACAAGATATTATGGGAACTATCAAGGGAAGGGTACCAATGAACAATCCCACCCAGCTGCAACACTGATGAACCATGACAATTAATAGCATGTCAAGTCATGAATAAAGGTAAAATAGAAGCACTCACAAATCAGGGTAAGAAACAGATGTGTGATTGTCCTTACAGCCCAGTCAACATGAGAAATATCATATCTTCATGTCTGGCACTGGAAAACTACCCAGCGTCAGGGGCTAGCAAAAACAAATAAATAAAAGAATCTAGTGATTTTCTAAACCAGTGTAGCTACATTATAAATCTTATCTTTGTATTCACAGATAAGTTCAGTTACCACAACTCATCAGACAGTCTTCTCTTACAGAAAATGGAGAGCATTACAGAAAATCAAAACTGGATAAATGCAGAGATCAGAAGATTGTAGGAGCCCAGCTGAGCAAATATATCTATATCAGAAATTCTGTAGCTATGGCTCAAAGACCACTGTAGAAGATAGAACAGAAAGAATGTAAGAGACAAAATTCCAGGGAATCAGTCTCTCCCAAAACTGGTTGCATAAACAAGACTAATGCAACAGCAATGTCAATAAAAATGTTAACATTAAAGGGAGGAAAATTTAGGGGCTCTCAACCCTAGACAAAGATCTGTAGACATCTACTGTCTATAAAAATCTATAGGCAACTTAATGCTGAAAAAGACAAATTAGCCTCTCTCAAGGATGAGCTCCTTTATTTGTTGTACAGTGAACAATAGCAAGCTCTCTAACTATACAAATGACAAAAAGTAACTCAGCAAGTTATGTTTATTTGTATTTGTGCATACATATACATACATACATATAATAATAATAATAATAATAATAATAATAATAATAATAATAATAATAATAAAAGAGGTTATAAATTTGAGAGGGGTGTATGTGAGATGACTGAGAAACTTAGAAGGATTTGAAAAGAATGTTAGGAAGAGTGATGTAATTCTGTTTAATTAAAAGCCTAATAAAAATGTTTGAAAGCTATCCTTCTCATCCTAACCAGAATGGCACTAAACAATGTTATCTTAGTCCCATTAAGAAGTAGAGTCACAAGACAAAGCACCTTCTGAAATCCATAGAGGTAAGTACACACACACACACACACACACACACACACACACACACACACAGAGAGAGAGAGAGAGAGAGAGAGAGAGAGACTCTAATGGTCTTTCACAGAAAAAAAAAAACATTTCTGGAGAGCTGAGCTGGCAAAGGCATAATATGTCATAATTTTAATGAATTTCTAGACATTGAGTAGACACTAGTGTGTGGGTGGGAAGTTCCTGCAGGAGTTGGTGTCAGTGACCCTACAAATTTTTACTGTAGCTTCTAAGATCAGCACATGGTTTTTATGGTGTAAGTTCAGGAAAGAACTCCTTTGGAATATGGCTAGGAAAGGAAAAGAACAAAGCTTATGGACTGATGGAGCCTTCAATGTAACAAAACACTACTTTCTGTGGGACAGCTAAGATCTGAAACTATTTGAACTCTTTATAAGGAACCTTCTTTGTTCTGCTTTGCCCTCTATTCTATAAAAACAAAGATATTGGGGAGTGTGTGAACAAAATTGGTGAAGAATAAATGTAGTCAACTAACAATTGAAGTTGAAGGAAAGCAAGCCATAACTACAGAGACAAGATGGTCACAGCCTCTTGGCAGAGATGTGGAATTATTAAGATTTAATCAGAAGATAGTAGGTTTAGTTCCTTTTCCTGACATTATCACCTTATCAACTGCATATGATAATGATAGCAGCTTGTTGCTGAAAGTTCTGTCAAGTTCAGGCTATAACCAAAGCACTCATGGAACCCTCGAGTCACGTGAGGATACTCAAGCAAGTCTATGGAAAAACTTTCACTGAGAATTTGTGATTGTTTTCATGTTATGAGATGGGTTTGCCTTTCTTTTCCAAAGAAGAAAGAAGAAGAAGAAGAAAGAGCTTGTCATGTGATGGGATCATTCGGCTCTAAACAAGAATAAGCTATCAGCCGCCCTTTCACAGATGTGGATATCTGCAAGTAGAGCAGAATTTGTAAAGAAACTGCAGAAAACCCATGAAATCCTATCATAGACCACTACAACACTGCGATATGTATTTATTAATGTAAATATTTCCTAATAAAACTGCAGTGCAGCTCATTATAGAAGAGTGCTAAATCAGGACTTCAGCAATGACTAAGATTACACTGTGACTGTACACACTGCGGGTAGAGATTTTACTTAATTTTAATTTTACAAACACTTCATGCGAAACACAGCAATGTTTTAGTATGAAACTTCCGAACTCCACAAGTGCCTATTCACGATGCTCTGGTTTTAAGTGTGAAGATGGCTGCTATTTGGTGATGTTTTGACATTGCCTTTGTGTTATCACAATTCCCTATGATTTGGAGTTTACTTCTCGAATGAGATGTGATTGTTCTTGGGGAGTTCTTAGAACGGAATGACCTTGGGAAAAAATGAGTGAGAACCACCTTTGGTCACAACTTTACACTGTTGTTTGTGTATGACAACTTTCAAGTATATATTTCTTTAAAAGTAATAATAGAAAAATGTCTTTTTCCTATGTTTGAGGTGTCTATGTCTCTCTCTCTCTCTCTCTCTCTCTCTCTCTCTCTCTCTCTCTCTCTCTGTCTCTCTCTCTCTGTATGTGTATGATATTGCATTATATGTTTTCCTGTGTGTTATTGTGTGTGTTTGTACATATTTGTGTCTGTATGAATGTAGGCCCATACTTGTCATTGTTTGCATGTAGGAGGCAAAGGACAACCTTGGGTGTTAGACTTTGCCTGCCAGCATATTTTAATTAATATTTATTATTATTATTAAGCTATTTTATTCCATATAAATATACCTCATTTTATCATTTCATGCTTTCCACTCCTACCTCAAACTTCTCCTAGTCTCTCAAATTAAAGGCCTCTTTTCTTTAACTATACACACACCCACACACACATAAATCTAAAGTGATGAGTTCCTCTGGTATTGCTTTTATCTGCGTTTTTAATGGTCATTAATCACCTGTAGCTCATCACCTATAGATGGCAAATCTTGAGATTTTTTTCCCTATCAATACTGTAAACTATTGTTCATATCTTACTTTTGTGGCTATACTGTTGATATTTGTGAGTGTAACTTCCCTATCATATAAAAGAGATGCAATCTCATAGCATACATTCTGTTCTAGGGGTCTTGAAATCTTTTTGTCCTCTCAATGTTTTTGTTCTCTGAGACATAGTAGAAGGGATTGTGATGTAAATGCTTCAGTTGAGGTTGAACACACTTATGACCAGCTATTTGCATTTTGACCAATTGTGGCTGTTTGTGATGATTGCTGTCTGCTAAAAAGGACGCTTCTTGAATGAGGAGTGAGAGTCACAGTTATCTCAGTATAAGGATAGGAATTTGGGATGTAGTTTATACTTATACTAATAGAGGAAACTGCTGCTGGCTTCCTTTATTGTTTACGTCTTAATCTCTGATCTCACTACTGTCTTGTTGCAATTAAAGTATGTACTGCCCCAACTGCATTTATTTTTCTATAGGTATCTGAGCTGTGGTTCTCATATTTGCATGGCTGGCATTTTGTCCATATTGCCATATCACTATAATTTACAAGTTTTTTTGAGTCAAAAACTCTCATATATCCTAGAGCTCACTATTTCAGCTTGAATGACTCTCCAGCATGCTCTTTCATTCACTTCCTACAGCCTTCTAATGCTGAGGGTATAGATGGACGCTGCTCTCTTTAGATTTTTTTATGTGGTTGCTGGGGATTTGAATGCAGTTGCTTCTTTGTGTTCAGCAAGCATTTTAATCGTTAAACCATCTCTTCTGCTGCTTTCAGGTTTTCAAAATACAACATAGATGGAAAAGAAATGGATTGTCTAAAACAGTGTTGATATAAAAACTGAGCAGAGATATAGTAACAAGCAAAATGTGTATATGTGTCAATCTGTGTATGGATATGTGTGTGTGTGTGTGTGTGTGTGTGTGTGTGTAAAACCTTCAAATTGCAAGTTCCTGAATTTTAGCTTTAGGGAGGAAATAAAAGTAAAATTAGTACATAACAAATAAATAATATTTTGTGTTTTAAGCATTTTTAGTAAATTTGTTTCTAAGTCTTCCATGTAAAATTCATAAAAATGATTTGAATACTAAAGTCTAACATTTTCAATCTGACTCAGTTTAATAAATTGAGAGAAATTCAAGTGACATTAGTTTCAGCTCACTGGACTTAGAGTAGAATATGAGTAAGGATAATTTATCAACTATTTTCAAGATTAAGATAAAATATTTTTCAGATAACTGTGACCTGTATGATACTCAAAATGTAGGTATCAAACAATAATGCATCTGTAGACATACTGAAATATAAAATGTCATGAAAGGTGATAAAACAGTGTAGGCTGCACCTCTTTGAATGTATCAATACCACCTTAAAGGACTAGCAAGGGTGGGGAAACCGGCTTCCTGCTCTGTGAGATTTCCTGGACTCCACTGGGCTCTCACCAGACACTGGTGTACAGTTGCCCAAACAGTCTCAGGGACCGTGAGGAGAAAATTATGATTCTTTATGGAATACCTCATTTTGACCTTTTATCATAGCAGCATAAATGGATGACGTTAGACACTTAGTTCCTATGATCTTATTCTCTGATTTGTTTTGAGTCCACAGAGACTTAATGGTCAAAGAGGAGTAAGTCTATAACCCTTTCAATACCTGAGTATGAGGTCTTTGTACTAATAAAACTATAGCTACTTAAGGTTTCTACTTCATTTCAAAGTCATAATTTATGTTCTAACTGTATTTTTTCCATTAAGGATTTCTTTTTCCCCCAAGGATGACTAAATCTATTCACAAATTACTTGTAGTTGCATAAGAATCTGAATTCTCCAAAGCTATTCTGTCAACCCCCCCCCCATAGATAATCTTGGCTGTGATAGCAATTTAAAGACTAAGTGGTTCTGAAATGGCCCGTTTTGAGACTTTGTGTCAGAGTACTCTGCCCCATCAACCTCCATATCTAAGTGGGATGGCCAACTTTTACAGTCACTCTGAAATTCATTCTGTTGGTTCCTCCGAAAATTGGAAAATAGTGCTACCTGAAGACCACGATATCACTCCTGGGAATATACTCAAAAGATGTTCCACCATATCACAAGGTCATGTGCTCCACTGTTTTCATAGCTGCCTTATTTGTAATAGCCAGAAACTAGAAGCAGTCCAGATGCCCTTCAATTGAAGAATAAGTACCAAAAATGTGGTGCATTATCCAATGGAATTCAGCTATTCAGCTAGTAAAAACAAAGACAACATGGAATGTGCAGGCAAATGGATGGAATTAGAAAATATCATGCTGAGTGAGGAAACCCAGACCCAAAAGGACATACATGGTATGTATTCACTGATAAGTGGACATTTGAAACTGCCCGAAGTTTCATGAACTGGATTCTCTCAGCTAGGAGGAAATAAAGAATCTGAAATGGAGGGTTTGAAATGCAAAGAGAAAACACGAAGCCAAGTTGCATCCCAATCAAGGCTCCAACTTTACTTAGAATAAGCCAGGGTTTTTATAGTTACAAGAGAAACCGAAACCAAGCCTCTAGATTATACTGTAAAGAAAGTTCAGGTACCAAAGTCGCCACGGGCGTTAAGAGGATCTTCAGGAGGTGGGCATACTCAGGCGGTGGGTGTACTCACCCCATACTCAGGTGATGAGCATGCTCAGGCGGCTTCTTCAAAGACAAACAGTCAACAGAGAGCATCTGTCTTAGCTCCCAGGTGTTAGCCCCCAAGCAGAGGCTGCTAGAAGTCCGATGCCTGAAGTGAAGAGGGAAGGTAGTATACATTACCCCAAAAGAATACTCATGATATGCCCAACAGACCCTCCCATCAGACCCTCCCAATGTTAAATAAGAAGGAAGTCCCAAGTGAGGATGCTTAAATCCCACTTAGAAGTGGAAACAAATAATCATGGGAGGCAGAGTAAGTTGGGGAAGGAGGACCTTGCATGGAAGAGGGGAGAGGAAGCAGAAAAGGAGGCAAGATTAGATCAGGAGAGATAGGAGAGAAGCCCAGAGGGCCAAAAGAATGAAGGGAAATATGTAGATGCTGGGGATAGGGGTAGGAGGAACCTTTAGAAAGGTCAAGAGAACTGGGAAAGGGTAGGTTCCTAGGACTCAATGGAGATGACCTTATCTGAAATGTACAACAGTGGGGATATGGAACCTGAAGAGACTAGGTAGACAAGATCTCCAGTGGAGGGATGGGGACATCAACTGACTTACAAAACTTTTGACCCAAAACTTCTGTCTAAAAGAACTCTAGGAACAAAAATGTAACAGAGGCTGAAGGAATGGCCAGTCAGTGACAGGTACAATTTGGGATAAATTCCATGAGCAGGTACCAATCCCTGACACTATTACTGATGCTATGTTGCACTTGCAGACAGGAGCCTGGCGTGGCTGTTCTGAGAGGCTTTACCAACAGCTGACTGAGATGGATGCAGATATTCATAGCCAAAATCAAGCAATGAACAGAGGTCTGGGACACCAATGGAAGAATTAGGGAAAGGATTGAAGGAACTGAAGGGATTGCAACCCTATAGGAAGAACAGCAGGGTCGACTCATCTGGACCCCTGGGGAGCTCCCAGGGACCAAGTCATCAGCCAAAGAACATACACATACACGGGCTGGTCTTAGGACGCTGGCACATATGTAAGAGAGGACTGCCCTTTCTAGCCTCAGTAGGAGAGGATGAACCTAATCCTGATACCTTAGTGTCTGGGGGGAGGAGGGGATAGGAGTTACCCTCTCAGAGGTGTAGCCTATGAAGGTGGGGGAAAGAACTCTGTGAGGGGTGACTGGAAAGGGAGGGCATCATTTGAAATATAATCTATTAATAAAAAAAGAGAAATTTTGCCCATGTGTATTTTACTATTCACATAGCCTTATGAGCTGTTGTCTCTGAGAGATACTTCCACGTGATATTTGAATTACTAATGGAAATGTGGTTGTATAATGAATAGTTTTGAGGGGAGTTCCAAATAAATTTATTTTGTCTTCTCGATTCTTATAAAACATGATTATTTTTGTGATATAATGGTCCATTAAAGTTAGCATCCCAGTCACAGTCAAATAGATGATAAATACTTTGAATTGGAGACTATGAATAATTTTTTTCACATCAGCAGCAGACCTTCCACAGCAATGTATCTCTTCTGTTTGGAACACAATGACTTGAGAATAAATATATATTTATATCATTTTAGTTGTGAGTTGCATTATACACTGTGTGAGAAATGCTTTGGGGTAAAACTTCAGTGATTTTAAGTAATGATTTTAAGTAAATATATACATTATTCATTGTGGCACATGCATATGTTTCAAACAATGAAATATACTAATGCATGATACAATATGATATATTTATTTTATGTATATGTCTTTACACACAAAGAAATTCAGGGACATGGAAACTTTATAGTAACACTGAATTTAAAAAACTACAAGATTTTAGACTACTTTCTTAAAACCCTAAGCCTTTCAAATCTAGCTTTGTAATCCTCTCAGCAACTTTGAACAAACTTAATGTTTTATAAATGCTATTACCTAATTTTTGATTCTTTAGCTAAAGAAGAAAAATATCTAAATTTCCTTAAATCTACACAGAAGTGTCTGAGGAAATATTAACACAACTTTTTTTTATATATCATTCTCTAGAAAATACTTAATATGAAGATATAGATTAAATTAAAATACAGAAAGAAAATGTACTCATTAAAAATGTCTCAACAAATTAGCTGTTGCTCTCATAATAAAGATTACAAAGGGTTCATTTTTGTAAATTTCTCATTAAAATTTCTGCAGAGAGATGGCTTAGTGGGTAAAAGTCCTTACTGCCAGTCATGGCTATCTTAAATCAATGCCTGAACATATATGCTAGAAAGAAGCGAGTCCCAAAAGTTGACCATTGACCTTCATATGGATTCCCTGGCATACACACACTCTCCTTATGGACACAGGAGCTACACACATGCACATGCATACATCCACTACTTAAATTAACATATGTGAATAAGTAAAAAAAAAGATACTAAATATATTTTGCTTAAATAAAATTGCTCTGATTTTGAAGCATTAAAGAAACCATGTGCTCATCTGTGAACAACCCAACTTCTTGAGGCGGGAGAATCAATTGTTAAGCATCCCCATGCTGTACTGACCACTTAACCTTGAAGAACAGTTTTACCAAGCTCTCTATGATGGAGATAAATTGCAGCTTATTGAGACTTCTCAGGAAAACAGCTTTACAAAGACCACATCTAGTGGGATTCACAAATTCCATACACTTAGTAGGCAAAACAGTATAAAAGAGTACCCGAGCCTCTCCAGTATGCCTTTTCTCTTCAGATTTTCATGTTTTTCTAAATCTATTGACTAGAATCTGTACTAGAAGGAAAAAAAACCAAGAAAAATTAGAATTTTTTAAAAGATTATAATCTTTGCATGTTAAAATTTTACTTAGAACAGGACAGTACAGAAAGCAAATCATGTAATCAATGTAAATTTAGTTCTGTAGGAGGAGAACATCACAGCATGCAGTTTAACTAAGAAAGTCAATCTCCTTTCACCCCTCTGTTCGTGGCTCTAAGTACTTTATCTTGCAGTTAAGTTTTTACCTTAAGTTTCTCCATTTATTGTTAGTCTCAAAGTTTACCTAGAAGGTACATCACAACTTCCTTTGTTTGACTCTATCTTATATGTTTTCTGGAAGTTTTTTTGATGAGGTAATTATAGAAAAGTCTGCTTAGGTAGATATGAGATTACTATAACCCAGAAATAATATTAACAATTTATATTTTCACAATACTTAAACTTACATCAAAACTGAGAAAAAAGCACGATTATATAAGAAAAATGTGACAGCATATTTCCATTGCTAAGGGCTAAGGACACAGAACATTTACAGATTAAATAGTGCGTGAATTTTAGTTCCTGCCTATTATAGCCACTATTGAGAGGAGATGAGATGCACTCAGTGGGAAACATGGCTTACAGCACCACTGGAGGCTCTTCCATAAAATTTACCAGTTCTACTGCCATTAACTGGATGTACATTAGGAGCCCAACAGTCTGGTTCAATTTACATAGTCAAACAATATACTGAGAGTTTGACATTTATCATACTCCTTTCATAAATAATGATTACATATTTATCAAAGAATATTAATTTCTGAAATCTATTAACAATAAAGTAGGGCATCTTACATTTTGTGGGTCAACTACACTATTAGATTGGTTTTCTGGTAAGTCAGAAAGAAAATCTGCATTGGTTGCTTGCAAATCCTAACTTCTCAAGTTTCATAATGAAATATTTTATTGCTAGCATTAGAATGATGATGATTTTGAATGTTTGAATATTTTGGTTTCATTGGAAACTATTTAAAGACAAAACAGAATTTTGCCCAGATAATGAAATATCAGTGTAAAGTAAAAAGTGTAGTTTGTGTTTTATATCAGCCAATGTTGTTTAATATTTAATTCAAGAAATGCAATGACAGATGATAATGAGGAGCACACTTTCTAGCCTTGCTTGCTCTTGGCCTCGTCCATTGACAGCTGTGTGGCTGAGGTCACCTGGCCTCATTTCACCTTGGTTTCCCCATTTTTAAAATGGTGATAATAATAGTAGCCAGTTCCATGAGCTGTCATGAGGATTGAAGGAGGTAATATAGCTATAACTATTAAAACTTTGCCTGGCATTTTCTAAGTGTTTTTTTGGGGGGAGAAAAATATTAACTCATTTATTGTTTTAAGTGCCTGGTCCACACCAAGCACTGAACTTCCTGGAGTCTCAAGGGCAAGTAAGTTATTTGCTTCATCCTAAAATAACTTTTAATCTGGGGAAACGGGTATGTGTCAAGGGTCAGAGCACAATGTCTGTGCTGCATGTTTCAGGAGAAGCTTGGCTTTGAGGTGAAAAGCATCTAGCAGGAGTGTATGTGAGCTGTGTCTTGAAGATAAGATGTTCTCCAAGTGAAGAATCTGGAGAGGATTGTTTCAGAAGGTAAACAGTACGTGGGAGACTGCAGCATGCAAGACTACGTATATGGTTGGTAACTTTCTGTACTTCCTGTCAGAAGGCTACAAACAGGGACATAGTTCTTTATTTCTTCAGCCCTTGGATTGCCTAATTTCAATTAAGTGTGTTTCCGTAGTTCGGTGCCATTCAGTGTATATCTGATCATGTAAAATAATCTGGAGTGAAGACTTTGAGTTGAGTTCCTTACTGTGATCACAGAAAACACACATACTGGAAAAGAACTAGTTAGGAAGAAATAGAAATAAAGTCCGTGTTCGTAAGTGGATTTTATCATCGTCAATAGGGATCCAACTCTACTGGAGACCCTATGACAAATCACGAAGAGCAAACACCTGATTGTTCCACTAAAACCAGCAGAAACTAGAGAACAGAACAGCATCAGTGTATACTCATGACGCAAACACTCTTTGGATGCTGACTCTAAGGCTGTCTCTTGTAAGAACTGTGGTGGCATCTGTCTGAAGTCAGCATGCTCATGTTGTGCTAGAATTGGCTTCCTTGTTGGGATGGAGAGATGCAGGGTTCACAGCAGACAATTATTTTTTCCAAGAGGCAGGTGGAGTTAAAAAAAAAAAGTTTCAGCAGATAGAGTAGTAAAAGCCACCTAGAATTACACATTTACATTAGGATTTCCTGGTCCAAAAGCATTTGATATCCCTGACACTGGAATGAGGAAAAACACGAAAGCCGATTGAGCATTTGAGGTCAGTAAAGAGAAGAAGAGAAAAATGTAAAATATTTGTGTGTCTCCAAAACCATACACTGCCTTCAATTTATTTTATTTTCTGAAGAGAAACCTTTAAAATAGTCTCAAAACAACATAATATGTGTGTGTGTGTTTGCATTTTGGATCATTTTCTGAGGTTGCAAACATATCATTAACTGGAAAATTATGTACAATTACACTTAGATTTCTGACTGAAACTAACTTAAAAATGGACCTTGGTCAACATATAGAGATCTAGATTTAGCGGAAAAACAAGGATTCTGCACAATTTTTGCAGAACTGTAATTATTTTAGCATGTTCCAAATAGGTTTGAAGAATAAGCTAATCATAGAAGAAAATTTAGTTATTATGGAATTTTTATGTCATATACCAGAAAAAAAATGTAAAATTAGTACATGTATTGGTGAGTGGGTGTATTCAAGCCCTTATGTTTTTCATAATACCTTAAGCAAACAACCAATCTTTTAAATTTTTATTATAAAAGCATGTTATTATTGACATGAACATTAGAACAAGACTGCTTCATAATACTCAACCTAGCTGTATTTGTATCCGTCTTCAGTGACTGAAGGTATTCCTGAGAAATTAAAGATATGTGTTACAAATTACTAATTTGTAATTACAATTTACTAATTTGTAATTGCCTTTTAAGGAATTTGGAAGAGAGAACTTGTGGACAATATGTAGGTTAAGGGAATGCAAATTATTTTCAAAAAAAGTAATATAAAGAGTATGAATGGAGAAGTCACTTTTACTTAGTATTCTGAACTTTTGTTGACAATCTTTTAAATATTCCTGTCCATTTTTTTGAGTTACTTATAAAAATTTAAAATGTGGTTTCTAAACTTATATGCAAAACCTTTGATAGAGATCACTATCCCTCTCCTTATTTCCCACTAGTATTTGCTAATATCAACTTTAAGCATATTAAATAATTTCTTAGAGTGGAAATAATTAAAACAGAAATTCATAGTAAATCAACAAAAATAGAAGGAAACATTTGAAGATGGTTAGTTATATCAGACCAGTTATTGTTCATATTATATTTAATAGTTACAGTTACTGCTGTCAAAATCCTAGAAATGCTTTCATTTCTTTTAAATATCTGTGCACATATTGTGTGCATAGATATCTTAAAGTATGTATTCACATGTGTGTGTGTGTGTGTGTGTGTGTGTATACACAAGGATATACACTAGTGTTACATCGCATTTTTAATTATTTTACTTAGAAGACAAACAGTTTTGGTTTTTTTTCATAAGTTCCTCTTAAGTTCTAAGTTTATATTATTTTCATCGAATATTATTGGGAGATATTTGGGTATAAAGTTAGGGCGGGAAATGTCACACATTTTCTGTAGCCCTGTATTGTGGATGAGGTTGCTACTGCATGAATGTGTCAAAATATTACATGTTACCAAAGTGTACAGGGAAGAGATGTCAAATTGTGGACAGTGGTTAATTTCACATGGCTTTTATCAGGATTCCATGGAAACAAAGAGGAGGTCCTTCAAAAAGATTCTTCTTTTCATATTCATCAATGTAGCCAGCTGCGTAAGCAAAGCTTAAAGAATGCTTCTCCATATAAAGTTTTAAACACTCTGTACAAAACCAAAATATTATTCCTCATAGATGTGAGATTAAGCACAAAGGACTTTGTAACAGAAGCAAGCCAGACACTGTGCAGACTGCAATGACAGGGTGTTCATGACTTTGAAATTTGATTTTTAAATAGTTCTAGCCATTCCAAAACATACAATTTCTGATATGAATAGAACAAAACAAACAAATTGACAGAAAAACAAACAGCCAGAGGTAAAGCAAAAAAGCATATATATATGTAAGAATTGAGTTTTGTTTGTTTTTAGTTTATTTGTATTAGTACTAGTTTTTCTCTTCTTTCTTTCTTCCTTCCTTTCCTTCTTTCCTTCCTTTCTTTCTCTCTGTCTCTTCCTTTTTCTCTTTCTTTTCTTCTTTATTTTCTTTTTTACCTGAGATCTCAATATATCTATTTCTATCTCTTTCTTTATATATATATATATATGTATACATATATACATATATATGTGTGTGTGTGTGTGTGTATGTGAGTGTTTATATATGTCCCATATGTATGTTTGTATATAATAATATAGTATATTATATTACTATAGGGAAGAAAATTGATAATGAACTGTAAAGAAATTTATTTTAGAAAAATTCTGTGATCTATCTCTAATTTTACCTCTATTAAAAAGAAAAACAAATTTGCATCACAAAATCTTCTCTTTATTTTTACATGAAGTATTAAATCTTAGCTGACTGTCGGCTACTTCAAGATAATGTAAGATGTATTAAATGTTTTTCGGAATGGACTGATACTTTGAGTTTTTAATCATCTTTGTTGAGTATACTGCTTTATATACATACATATTACACAGTGCCAGAAGTATGCTTAAGACTGTTTTAGAAATTATTGTAAATTCCCAATCTGAAGCCAAAATTTGTATTTAACAATTTTTAAAAGAAATTTAAGTCAGCAACTTAAATAACAATTTCTAAGCTGTTCATTAAATGTAGCATTGCAAAGATATTCTAATATTTCATATACTGATGAATTATATTCATTTGTGTGTGTGAGAGATAGAAAGAGGGATAGATGATAGATAGATTGATGAGAGAGAGAGAGAGAGAGAGAGAGAGAGAGAGCCTCCATCTCTACCGTCCATTATGACATGAAATTGAAGTAGATTCTTTGTCTAGAAAATGCTCTACAGTTGTAAATCTATCCCCAGCACTGTATTTAATTCTAAGATTTCTGAAGACCAGATTACTAGTTTCTTATGGAGCTTTGCCTACTTGTAATAAACTGTTGCTTCATGCCTTTCTTAATTAAAACAGGGCCAACAAATAAGTTTCATGAGTTGCATTTATCTTTTGTTCAGGAGAGCAAAAAGTTAGACAAAGGTAACCAGGGTGCCTCTGATGTCAGTTGAATAAATAATGAACTAGTTGGTCATTAGGTATTTATACATATAAAAATATGCATAGTGTTTTTAGATATCAAGGAGGGCTAGAAGTTTGTGTTGTGCATGTACAAGATGGCAATCACTTCAAAAATTTTTTTCATTTTTAAGCTACAAACAACATGTAAGGAAAAATGGTATGTGCATCTCGGTCTGCAGCTGAGCAAGGTACTTCTGGGAAAGCTACCTGATTTGCTTTATGTCAGCTAATGAGTAAAGGGTAGGGAAAAGATCCTCACACTGTTCTCTCCATTAACTCTTTGAATTAGGTTCTTCAAAGTGAGGTGGATCAACCCAAGCCTACATAAATTTCTTATGTTATAAAAAGCGTCTTTTTTCTAAATGCAACAATTTAAATATTCTTTCTTTTCCCCAAACTCCATACTATTGATTCTATTGCATTTGTATCAATGAAATTTCCAATATGATTTTATAGGGAAAACATGTTTAAATACAAGTTAAATGATGTGGAATTAAAAGATATTGATGAACATTTCTTGTCATATTTTAAATTGGATAAACTCATGGTTCTTTATAGACTTTTGAGGGGGTATCATATTTACTAAGATAAGCTCTGCTTTTATTAGAAAAGAAAAAAAAATCTTTTCTCTTTCCCCTCCTCACATAAAAAGAAGAAGAAAATGTATTCCCTTTCCAAAGGCTTTGTAAAGTAAAAAATGCTGAAGAAAAACACACAGTACTGTGGAGCTGCTATTTGTAGCAATTACATGTAAAATTGTAAAAGTACTTCTTGCTATTTTCCTAAGATTGTGGAGATGCCTGTATTGGTCAGGTTGTGATGACCACACATCTTCTTACAAAGTGTAGTAAAATACCCTGTCCAATTCTTTTATTTGAGGAAATGATTGGGATAATCATTAGAATATATTTGAAGTTCATAAATTTAAGTATATAGATTTGATACTCTAATGTACACAAAATATTATGATTACTTAAATTTGCAATATCTTTCCAACTAGGATCTACAGTATTCTCCCTTGTGCACATTTGGATACACAAACACATGGTATTACATGTTTCAGTATATAAACTTGTATTGTATTGCAAAAACAAAACAGACAAACAAACAAACAAAAACAAACAAACAAAAACTAGTTAGGAGGTTGAGAAGGAGGTTTAGGAGTCCCAGGCCATTCTTATCTACATAGTTTAAGGCTAACCCAGTCTATATGAAATGTGGCCTGAAAAAGTACAACACAATAAAACAAAAGCAAAAACAAAACAAGCCACTACCCCTGAAAGTGTCATATCGATCCTATTCACTGATAAGGAAGTATTAAGTTGTTGTAAAGGACAATTCTATCACAAGTAATATTGTTACAATAAGGATAATGATTATCTTTATTTGCTTCTTTGTTTGTTTATACAGTTGGGTCTCTTTCTATAGCCAGAATGACTGCCCTGACTTTGAATAGCCTTACATCTTCCTCTCACTTCAGAGATTATAAACATATCAACATGCCCAGTGGAGGATAATGACTCATCATCTTTGATCTTATTCTTATACAGTAATATTTACTATTCATTTGTTGGGATATGTATAGATCAATATATGATTTATTTAAAACTAGATGTTTTTACACATGATTGCCCTACTTTTCTGTCTAGAATGCTTAGTATAAAGCAAAATAAAAAATTCAAGCATGGAAAAGATTAAAACTGCATATTTTCTTTAGAATTCTGTTCAGCTCCAGCACTGGCTTTTCACCATGGCTTAGCTTTTATGAAAGCCATTGCATGCAGTTTCTTTTTAGACATGGTGATGTGTCCTTCCTTCCTTAACTGAGACTCAGTCCTGCTTGAACTCCTGCTCCCTTTCCCTGGTCCTGTGGTCGTGTCTCAGACTGGTGTGTGCTCACTCTATGATAGGACCTAAAATTTAAAGTATCACATTAGTATATATAAAAGGAGGGCGTTTATAATTGCATGGTGATCTTATGAAGCTTTAATGTTAGCTAACCGCTGAGGTTCTGGATCATCCCCAGCTGTTTATGGCTCCTCAAAGCTGTTCAACCTATGAAGACCATCTGTACAAGAATAAAATTACAGGAGTGCGTGCAATTCATACAGTCTGATCCTGTGCTTCTACATGTGAAAGTTATGATTAAAACCATTGTTCTCTTTCTTTCTTTTTTTGTTTTGAAACAAAATTTTCCTTATGTCTTACTGTTATCATATATTTATTCAATTATTACATAAGGGAGAAAATTCTATGATCTCATTTTATAAACTGACATCAAGAAAATAATCATTTGAAATAATTATAAAGATATATAAGAAATTTAGATTTTGAGAACCGTTAAAAGCATAGTCAGGAAATGGGCAGGAGCTACTTCCCTAACAGATGTTTTACAATCTATTCGTGTATTTGTCAGCGGACAAGTTTACACACATATAGGGAAAAATAACAAACACAACATCCTACTAGTTTGTAGGGCTGTAAGGTAAAAGAAAAGTGCTGGGAGGAAGAAATGTGATATTTAATGTGGCAACCAAAAAAAAATCAGCTTAAGAAAGAAACTCTTGCTGTAATTCAAGAAAGACATTTGATGGCTCAGCAAACTCAAGAAGAAAACATAGGTCATTGAGGTTGATAAGGCTAAGAAATTGAGGCATCAGGATGGTGGGTAAATCATGTTGCTGGGTTTTAAAAATCTACAACCAATTATGAACTATATTTCTAACAGATTCCTAGACTTAGGAATGTCTAAATCTTGGTCAGAAAAAGTCCTAGTGTTTATTCTGATAGCTACAGACTATCAGAGTAGTGACTAATGAAAATGAAGAGTGAGACTATAGCAAGATTTTAGCATGAAATGATATTTTCTGCATCAATTATTGTATCTTTTATGAGTTTCCTTTGCTTAGCAGCATGTAAAATGAGTAGAATTTCATTCATAGCAATGCTTCTTTTAAACATAATGTTAACTCTCTCAAATTCTATTGATATTTTATAAAATAAGTACCTATAATATGTTAAATCTTTTGTCATTTCTAAACATGCATGAAAGTCAATTCAGTAGAACCTACCTCTTTCTAGGTTTATCTTTTTTTCTGAGATGTCTTCACATTGCTAGTTTTGTAGAAATTAGTAGTGTTAATAGCTTGCTTTTGATTTGATTTTTACTTAATGGAAATGCTAGGACTATTTTGATCATCTAACCAGACATGTGGAAGTTTCCCTGTATCATCAATAAATCTGCTTTGATTTTCTTATTTGTATGTTGATAGAGTAACACTTAATTTTTTTCTCGAGTTTTCCTGTTACATTCATAACTGCTGCTTTGCATCTGAGAAATCTGTTTCAGCCTATCTTAGCTTTCAACATGTGTTCCACATAATGCCTAGCCACTGCCCACTTTTGATTTAACATTATATATGTGTATCTTTTCTTTCAATATGAAAACTTAGAGGGTACTTAAAGAATGCTATCTTTTCTATTTCTATGATATTATTATACCTCAAGAATTAAGGTTGCCCAAAGGGCAGTAAATGGATAAAGGATCACTTAGTTGATGAGCAGTCCAATCTCATACATCTTTCATTAAAGTTTACCATGTTATATATGTGATAGCTGTGATGTTTCCAAACAATTAGTATTGTAATATTAAAGATCACTTATCACATAACAGATACAATAAGAATAATCAAGTTTAAACAACTACAAAAAGCACCAACATAGGACACAAAGGCTGAAAGCAAGCTTATAACATTAGACAAAATGATACTTTAATAAATTCATTCAGCCAAGGTTTGCTACCAAGCTCCAAATTTTAAGATATGAAGTAACTGTTACATCAGAATAAAACAAGGTACAGTAAAAGAAAATGAATTTGCCT